>JBBBWG010022258.1:0-10053 GCA_037176905.1 Azolla pinnata
AGTCCGCTACCAAGCCGTTTGGTTGCGTTTCATCATCCAAAAGGCTTCCCAATTCCCGCCGATCTTTAGTATCCACCGCCTTCAAGAACAACACGACTTTATCTCCATCGAGAACTCGTTAATCCGCACTCGGAAGACGATTTTATTTCTGGTCGAATTCTGCGTACACTCCCGATGCGCACAAATTCTTCCCTTTCTTCTCGATCCAATTCATGAGTGTATGTCGAGTTATCCTTGAAGCATCTTCAAGCATGTATCCTCCTACTGCCTCATTTCAGGTCGGGTTTACCAAAGATATCGCGAAATTACGATGAGGATGCGTGAACGTCGAGGCAGGACCCCAGGGCCTCCGACCAAAGGATTCCAAATACCGGGATATTATGACTGATGAATTAGCTTGAATGTATAAATTCGAAATAGTTTTCTTTATTATTGAGAAGAAATTACAATCAATCCCGAAATCAGAATTAGAAAGGATTGGGATATAGTGAAAGTACTAGATTAGGGTTTAGAATTTAGAAGACTTGGCTTAGATCAGAGATTTAGGGTTTGAGTTCTGCCGCCTACGCAGACTAGCCTTTTTGAGTTTCCCCGAATCCCCCTTTTATAGAAGGCTTGGCTTCCCCTGCATGAAAGAACTCGAGTTCGCATCTCCAGCTTCGTTGCATGACTCCCACGTGGCGTTCTCTTTAGTTGCATGTCTCCCACGTGGCGTTCTCTTTAGTTGCATGCCTCCCACGTGATATTTACTTGTCCGAATACGGGCCGCAACTTTCCGAATACGAGTCGCACTCGCCCGGATATGGGCCGCACTCGGACTCCGAATATGGGCCGCACTCGGACTCCGATTACGGGCCCCACTGGTCCAAATACGGTCCGCACCTGTACCCGCAAAAGTACGAAACGCAAATGCTACAAAAAAGCTGCCACCTGCTCAAAGCGCTAAAGCACCCCAAAGAACGCAAATAAAAATTATACTTGAAGGTCGGCTTATATGCTCCTAGATCCGAACCGCTCCTGCTCATGTGGGACATCTCACTTTTCCGCTTCACCAAGTCTTTTATCTTGATTTATCCGTAACTTTAACCGTACTTGCCCGATTAACATGCCGTAAAATATGTTTGGAAGCTCTTGCGGACCTTAATCTCCTCGCATCAAATTACTAGGCTAGTAGAAAATTATTATGTTTCATATCGTGTGTGAAGAGACACACGACAACGGAATTGAAGGTGCTTCGTGCGGATAAGGCCAACCGGGAACTTCGTGGACCGGGATTTTGGAAGTTGGACAAGGCCAACTGCGAAGCAGTGCAGAAAAATCTAACAACGGACTTTATGCGGATAGCCCTCACACATTGTGAAGAGATCACCAAGTTGTTAGAGCGACATGAGGAACATGTTCGGGCTATGCACGCGAAAATGGAAGTCGTAGCGGAACTGGTCGTACCTGCGGCGCCAAAGACAGAAGCTCCAGAAGAAGAAGCAGACATGGAGGAGAACGATTCTGCCGAACCGTCGATTTTACATGTCCTAAACGAGGATTAAAACCTCACCTTGTACCGTAGTGTATTTTTATTTTTATGTTTTTGCAAACTATGGGTTCAACGTGTGAAATACTGTCCATGGGCGTGCTATAGTGTTGGCCGGAATATTAGGAAAGTACGATGTAAGTCGTAAATTCGTAATATTACGAAATTTACGGAAATAAGACCAGTCGGAAAAATCGGAAAATCTACGAAGGGAGATCCGAACCGACGCATGGTAATAAGACTTCTTGGAGATCCAAAGGGGTACCAAGCTTGTATATAAAGCCATTGGGCTTACTTGTATAGGAGTCCGGGACTAAGAGAATTAATAGCAATACAAAGAGCTTTGCGTTCACTACCTTGTCTTCTTCTTGTCTTTGGTGTTTGGTTTATTTGTCGGAATTTACGATCGTACTTTACGATCGTACTACCATTCATATTCAACCACGACCTAGTCTTAGTTCTTCATCTGAAGGGCTAACATATCAGTCACGACTTAAACCATCAGTCACGATGCCCCCACTATAAGCGAGTGTATAAAATAATCCGTCGACAGGGGGTTCCCGACCAGCTCGATCACTACTAGCGGCGATGACGTGTACGCTGCCATTGACATCATCATCCCCTCTTCCGCACCCACGACGTCCATGCCCACGTCCATGTCCTGAACTATGGGAGGTAGGGTTCGCACGTGCAGATGTGCCCGGACTCGATCGGGTCGAACTCGAGGCGGGGCTCCCTCGTGACGATGAGGCCGAGGCTGATCCAGGGGATGTCAACTGCAGGGTGGAGCCGGTCCTAGGCCGAGTGAGAGGGGGGGCATAGTTGGACTCCTTGCAGTGGAGTCTGTGGATAGGCGATGGCGCCGCTGCACGTCGTGTCGCACGACAGCACTAGGGTTGTCTCGTGAGGTGGACCCACCTAGGGGCGTCCTCCCAGCTGTCTGGGGTGTGGCAATACCGGGAGTGGCGGCCAAGCTCGCATCAATAACCCTGGCCGACCCCTCACTGGTGGGACCAGAGGTCGGCGCCATGCCATATATGCTCCCATCTCCTTTGGTGGGGGAATGCCACCAAAGTGCTCGGTCATCTGATGTTGCCATTCTGTCATGGCAAAATGATGACTCCACCACTGAGTCTCCAAGGTAGGTGGAATCGGCGATCTATTAGCCATCTATCAGACATTGAAAATTAGGGTTTAGGGTCTAGGGTTTTCAGCATTCATGTAATTTACTGTTTAGGGTTTGTGGAAATATAGGGTTTAAGGATTGCTAAAATTTAGGGTTGAGCTAATTTAGGGTTTTCAGCCAATTTGGGATTAGGGCTTTTCAAGCAATTTAGGGTTTTCAGCCAGTTTAGGGTTTATGGTCGATTTAGGGTTTAGGGCCAATTTTAGGGTTTTCCAACAAACCTAGGGTTTTCCAACAAACCTAGGGTTTTCCAACAAACCTAGGGTTTTTAGCCAATTTAGGGTTTCCTGAAATTTAGGGTTTAGGGTTAATTTGGGTTTAGGGTTTTTCAACCAGTTTAGGGTTTCTAGAAATTTAGGG
This sequence comes from Azolla pinnata, assembly GCA_037176905.1. Lineage (NCBI taxonomy): Eukaryota > Viridiplantae > Streptophyta > Polypodiopsida > Salviniales > Salviniaceae > Azolla > Azolla pinnata. The sequence goes on from JBBBWG010022258.1 coordinate 3,075, forward strand.
TTTAGGGTTAATTTGGGTTTAGGGCTTTTCAACCAGTTTAGGGTTTTTCAACCAATTTAGGGTTTAGGGTTTAGACTTTAGGGTTTAGGGTTTAGGGTTTTTCAACCATTTTCAACCATTTTCAACCAGTGTAGGGTTTTTAGCCATTTTCAGCCAATTTAGGGTTTTTCAACCAATTTATGTTTTAAGGTTTAGGGTTTAGGGTTTTCAGCCAATTTAGGGATTCATGGAATTTAGGGTTTTCAGTCAATTTGGGATAAGGATTTTCCAACCAGTATAGGGTTTTTCAGCCAATTTAGGGTTTAGGGCCAATTAAGGGTTTCCAGAAATTTAGGGTTTTGGGTTAATTTGGGTTTAGGGGTTTTCAAACAATTTAGGGTTTTTCAACCAGTTTAGGGTTTCGAGAAATTACGGGTTTAGGGTTTTTCAACCAATTTAGGGTTTTTCAACCAGTTTAGGGTTTTTCAACCAATTTAGGGCACCACAATTTAGGGTTTAGCGTTTAGGGGTTTTCAGCCATTTCAAAACATTTTCATCCATTTTCAGCCAATTTAGGGGTTTTCAGCCATTTTAAAACATTTTCATCCATTTTCAGCCAATTTAGGGGTTTTCAGCCATTTTAGGGGTTTTCAACCAATTTAGGGTTTTTCAACCAAAATTCACTAATTCACCACAAATTTGTTGACAAATTTCACTAATACAGCCAAATAGGCTTAAATTCACTTATTTACCCTAATTTTACTAACTTCACACCAAATTCTACAAATTTCACTAATACAGGCAAATACTACTAAATTAACAACAAATTTCACTAGTTCACCACAAATTTCACTAATACAAGAAAATAGCACTAAATTGACGATAAATTTCTCTAAGTCCGCAAGAAATTTCACTAATACAGTTACTTCACCACTAATTTGCCCCCAAATTCATGTACAGCTAATTCACCACTAATTTTCCCCCAAATTCATGTACTTACTTGCTAATTGAGCTTTTGAACTGGAGGAGCACGAGGAGCACGAGGCGAGCAGCAGTATCAGCAGCATTAGTAGCAGTAGTAGGTAGCAGTAGCAGAAAAGAAAGGAGAGGAGCAGAAGGGGCGAGCAACAGAGCAGCAAGGCGAGCACGGCGAGCAGGGAGAGTAGAAGAGCAGGGGTGAGCAAGGGCAAGGTGGAGCGAGTAGCAAGGAACAAGAACAGCAAAAGAAAAGAGGAGCTAGGGTTCGGAATTTGGGGGAAAAACACCCCCAAGTGTTTTTTATCGCGCAGTTGCTGCGCAGTCACCGCACATATTACCCCGCGTTTACCGCGAAGCTTTAGAAAACCAGCCGCGAAGTTGCCGCGACTCTGCCGTGAAGTTGCCATGAAGTTGCTACGACATTGCCGCAACATTGCCGTGATTGTGATGCGCAACCTGCCGCGACTTTGCCGCGACTTTGCCGCTCTACTTGTCGCTCAGTTTACCGCGAAATTGGGCTAGAAGTTCACAGGAATCATCAATGGATGCCGACCGTCACCACGGGAGTTTAGAGTCATCCTCGACCGATGCAGAGTAGTTGCGCAGGACACACATCGGCCAATGGGGAGCTCATACCATTCAATGTAGGTGTGAACGATGCACGAAAAGATTTAGGCGAGCTCGTCGTGTAATGCATGATCATATACGCAGATGGGGCCGTTGGAATCCTGACGAGTCACCCCATGATGTTCTCCATTACAAAGTTGCACCGCGGTATTTACATGACTACTACAAGCAGGCAAGGGTAGAGGCTAAAGAAGAAGAGGCGCGTGTACGACAACAATTGAATGAAGTAGTGGATGTTCTAGAGCTTTTAGTGGCGCAAGAACAGGATCCCAATGAGTAAATCGAAGATATGATTGAAGATCTACATCGGCCAACACGTTGGCAGGGATCCAGATGTCAAGCAAGGGAAGGCCCCAATTCCAACTTTAGGACGTTACTACAGGCTGCTAGAACATAGATTTACGATAGAGCTAGCTTCTCAGTTCTTCGGACAGTGATGGAGATCATGAATGTCCAAACATTGTATGGATGGAGTTATGCATCGGTGGATGCATTGCTAAGTCTCATGGGGAAGATATTGTCGTAGCCCCATCGTCTTCCAGCTTTGCGCAAAGATGCAAGGAAGCAGATGATCACATTGCATGGGCTCGACTACGTCAGAATCCATGCATGTATCAACGACTGTGTGCTATTCCGAGGTGAATTAGCAGATCTGTCTGAATGCCCTAAGTGTGGAGAGGCTAGATATCGATGAGACGTTATATCATTGCAAGTTCCTCGCAAGGTTAGCTTGAAATTATATTCTTTACAAATTTTCTTTCATGTTTGCCGCAAGTTTGTTGCAAGTTTGTTGCATGTTTGCAGTGACTTTGTTGCAAGTTTGCCGCACTTTTGCTGCTAGTTTGCCGCAAAATTGCATGTTAGTATCTAAACACATATACATATTCGTAAACTTTTATATATTTCATGGGTATTAACACGTAGATGTGGTTGTTTATGAACACGTGAATATATACATCTTTATTTCTATGTGCTTCGCTAATTGCATGGATATACTTCATTGCAGATTACAATAAATATATATTAACCTCATTTAAAACATAAGTATATCTTAGAGCAATTGACTGTACCCCTAATTTGCTTGAAATGAGCTCAAATGGAAGATAATCACTCTAGTCGCAGTAATTATGCGGATACATCCCGGCAAATATGCAGCTATCACGCGGTAAAATCGCGGCAAATAAGCAGCACAATCGCGGCAACAGTCGCTGCAAACTCGCGACCATTCTTGCTACAACTCCTATGAATCTCGAACTTCGTGGTAAAATTTTCGGCAAAGGTTGCGGATAATGTTCCAGATATAGGAGCCGTATTATGTCTGGATAAGATTGCGGCAATGCTCGCGGAAAGATTCCAGCTAAAGTTGCGGAAAATTGAAAATTTTTCGAGCGGGAATATTTTTCAACCCGGCAAATTTGCATATGTTTCTTGTGGCAAAATATCTGGCTACTGTCGCGGCAAAAGCCGTGTCAATACTTGCGGGAATGGCACGGATAAGGTCGCGTCAAAATAGACGTTGGTGCTCAGGGCAAATGCACGGATAAACGTGCAGCAAAGGGTCCGGAAAAATTCGCGGTAAGTCTTGCGGCAAAAGCCGCAGTAAGGCCCACAGTAAAATTACCTTGCAGATAAAATTTTTATGCCGCGGCAAACTATCGTGGCAAAGAGCCAATTACCTTGTAGTGCTTGAGGTAGAAATTAATTTGAAAATCGGTTCCTCTTTGTTATGAGGTATTTCTACCCTTTCCAATGCATTTACAGCAGTAGGTATATGGGACTTCATGATCCCTTTCTTATTAGTGAATGTTTCTGGTAGGTTGTTTGCAATTCTTTGCAAATCAATTATATCTTGAATTTCTTGATCAGATTCTTTTGTATGTGAATCTAACTGTAGGAAGTCTTTAGTTTCCCACTCAATTTCTTGGCATTCGACCATTTTGAAGTACTTTCCTCCCCCTAACACTACAAGGTATAAAGTTGGTTGCCGCGAGATTTGCGGCCAAACATCTTCCGCAGAACTTCAGTAAAAGTCGGGGCAACATTCACGGCAAACGACATTTTGGTTTGTTGCGAAATTTTTCCGCGACTTTTCCGCGACCTTTGCCGCGAGTTTTGTCGGAAGCTTTGCCACGTGATTTTTCGCGACTTTCCCACAAGTATTTCTCCCATTTTTGCCACGACTTTTACGGCAAAGATTACCGCGAGGTTTTCCGGACGTTTTACCGCAACATTGTCGTGCCGTTACTGCAAGCTTTGCCGCGCAATTTGCTGCGAGTTTTACTACAACTTTGCCGCAAGTGTTGCTGGACAATTGCTGGAAATTTGCTGCAACTTTGCCGCGAGTGTTGCTGGACATTTGCTGCGTCTGTTGCTGCTAGTTTGCTGGGTAATTTGCTGCAAATTTCCTGCGAGTTTTGCTGAACGTTTGTTGTGTCTATTGGAGCATGTTTGCTGCGTCCTTTGCTAGAAAGTTACTGCTAGTTTTGATGGATATTTGTTGCATGTATTGCTACTAATTTGCTGTATGTTTTCTGCTATTTTGCCACGAGTTTTGATGGATATTTGCTGCATGTATTGCCGCAATTTGCCGTGTGTTTGCTGCAAGTTTGCCGTGTGTTCACGGCAAACGACATTTTGGTTTGTTGCGAAATTTTTCCGCGATTTTTCCGCGACCTTTGCCGCGAGTTTTGTCGGAAGCTTTGCTGCGTGATTTTTCGCGACTTTCCCACAAGTATTTCTCCCATTTTTGCCACGTCTTTTACGGCAAAGATTACCGCGAGGTTTTCCGGACGTTTTACCGCAACATTGTCGTGCCGTTACTGCAAGCTTTGCCGCGCAATTTGCTGCGAGTTTTACTACAACTTTGCCGCAAGTGTTGCTGGACAATTGCTGGAAATTTGCTGCAACTTTGCCGCGAGTGTTGCTGGACATTTGCTGCGTCTGTTGCTGCTAGTTTGCTGGGTAATTTGCTGCAAATTTCCTGCGAGTTTTGCTGAACGTTTGTTGTGTCTATTGGAGCATGTTTGCTGCGTCCTTTGCTAGAAAGTTACTGCTAGTTTTGATGGATATTTGTTGCATGTATTGCTACTAATTTGCCGTATGTTTTCTGCTATTTTGCCAGGAGTTTTGATGGATATTTGTTGCATGTATTGCCGCAATTTGCCGTGTGTTTGCTGCAAGTTTGCCGCATGTTTGCTACAATTTTACCGCGCGTTTGCTGGATATTTGCTATATATATTGCTTCAAATTTGCCGCGTGTTTGCTGCAATTTTGCCGTGTGTTCGCATCGATTTAGCTGGAGTTTCGCCACGATTTAAATGGAAAATTATACGATTCTTTTTGCATACTTTGTGATCGAGTGCTTTCTTGATTGATATTTCTAATTAGAATTAAATTTTAAAATACCCAAACTGCGGATCTGAAATTAAATTTCGCCAAATATATTACATTGAGAAGGAATACAAGGTAAATATTATAAGTTCAAAAATTACAATACCAGTTAGGATTATAGAAGGTAAACCTAAAAAAAATCTAAGGGGAAGGCCATATTCACTAGGGTTATTATCATCGTAAATATCTAAGCCTAGTCAATTATGACCAGACCCGGAGTCGGTGTGGATCGCCTCGGTGTCAACTCCTGATGACGCGCTGCTTTGCTCTAGGTTCTGCTCGAGTTCTGGAGCATTGTTGGCATTGTTGCCCGACAGTTCCGGCTGTATGCCCAACCCTAGAATCACCTGGTCGTCCGTGATCACTCCCCGACTTCTTAAATACATCCAGGACTCTCGTCCTCGATGTAATCAGCGATACTTCTCATCCGGATAGGGCCAACGACCAACGAGCTCCATCTACACAAAAACATTGATCTTTTTTAATTACGGTTACAATTGATTAATTATATATTAATTAAGTACTCATTTATAGTTTACTAAAATACTTACAAACTCGTCCCTGAAAGATACAGCACCTCCGCTAACCCATCTAACTGCCGACCCTAACCTGATCTGGGTCGCACACGCAGCGACATGTCGAGCAGACCGTTCTGACGCCCCTCGTACTAAAGCTGATCTCCACTCGGCATCATGAACGCTCTGGAGCTGCCCACCATCTAATCGTGGCAGTAATCTAGTGGCCTGTTGGTCTACAACTGCCTGAGCAGCTCTCATGTATGCGGTCCGACGGGTCGCGATATGGCCGAGTATCGTCCAACGAAGCCAAACTGAACTCATTGTCAAGTGCTCGGGCATGGGGCAGCAGGTGTGAAATGCAAATATTATCTGCTAGATCACCCCATCTCTGTATGCCGAGGGATCGTACACATTACGGACATATACTGTGATGAGCTCAAGCAGGTATCAACGCGCGCCTCGACCTAATACATCAGTCACGATACCCCCACTGTCGTCGAGTGTGTAGAATAATCGATCGACAAGGGTTTCCCGACCAGCTCGATCACTACTAGCAGCGACGACGTGTGCGCTGCCATTGACATCATCATCGCCTCCACAACACCCACAACGTCCACGTCCCGAACTATGGGAGGCGGGGCTCACACGTGCAGATGTGTTAGGACTCGATCTAATCTTACTCGAGGTAGGGCTCGCTCGTGACGATGAGGCCGAGGCTCAACAAGGGGACGTCGGGCGCGGGGTGGAGCCGGTCCTAGGCCAAGTGAGAGGGGGAGGCATAGCTGGACTCCCTGCAGTGGAGTCTGTGGATAGGCGATGGCGCCACTGCACGTCATGTCGCAGGACAGTACGAGGGCTGTCTCGTGGGGTGGGCTCACCTAGGGGCGTGCTCCCAGTTGTCTCGAGTGTGGCGATACCAGGAGTGGCGGCCAAACTCGCATCAAGTGACCCAGGCTGACCCCTCACTGGTGGGACCGGAGGTAGGCGCCATGCCATATATGGTCCCATCTCCTCTGGTGGGGGCATGCCACCAAAGTGCTCGGTCATTTGATGCTATCATGGAAGCATGATAACTCCGCCACTCCGTCTTGAAGGAAAGTGGAATCGGCGATCTATCAACCATCTATTAGACATTGAAAATTAGGGTTGAGGGTCTAGGGTTTTCAGCATTCATGTAATTTAGGGTATAGGGTATGTTGAAATTTAGGGTTTAGGGAATGCTGAAATTTAGGGTTCAGCCGCTATATTGTTTTCAGCCAATTTGGGATTAGGGTTTAGCCAACCAATTTAGGGTTTTTGCCAATTTAGGGTTTTCAGAAATCACGGGTTTAGGGTTAATTTGGGTTTAGGGCTTTTCAACCAATTTAGGGTTTTTCAACCAGATTAAGGTTTCCAGGAATTTAGGGTTTCCAGGAATTTAGCGTTTCAACCAATTTAGGGTTTCTCAATTTAGGGGTTAAGGTTCAGGGTAATTTAGGGTTTAGGGT
>JBBBWG010022280.1:775-12189 GCA_037176905.1 Azolla pinnata
GAAGAAGCAGCTGTGTGTGTGTGTGTGTGTGTGTTGTGTGCATGACGCTCGATTCTTACAAGCAGATGATGCATTCGAAGTGCTGCTGATGCTGCTGCTGATGCTGATGCTGATGCTGATGCTCTTGCTGCTGCTCTTGCTCTTCCTGCTGCTGTTTCTGATTCTGATTCTGATTCCGATTCCGATTCTGATTCCGATTCTGATGCTGTTGTTGTTGCTGCTGCTGAAGCTGAAGCTGAAGCTGTTGCTGATTCTGATGCTGAAGCTGAAGCTGTTGCTGATTCTGATGCTGTTGCTGCTGCTGCTGATTCGCCATAGCTCGGATTTGCTTGAAGCAAGCGGAATGGATTGGCAGAGAAGGCGGTCGGTCTGGATTCTTATATGCACCCTCGCGCCTCCTCCTCTTTTCGTGTACTCGGATTGACCCAAGGAACGAAACAGAGAAGGTCTCATCGCCATCGCCACCACCACCTCCACCGTCACCATCATCACCATCATCATCAGTCCATCATGACCATCACCACCACCATCATCATCATCACCACCACCACCGTCATCACCATCACTATCACCATCATCATCGTCGTCATCACCATCATCATCATCACCACCGTCATCGCCATCACCACCATCACCATCACCATCAACACCATGGTCACCACCATCATCATCATCACCACCACCATCATCATCATGATCACCACCACCACCCCCATGATCATCATCATCATCATCATCTCCATCATCACCATCATCATCATCACCACCACCATCATCATCACCACCATCACCATCGTCATCATCACCACCATGATCATCACCACGATCATCATCATGATCACCGCCACCACCACCACCACCATCATCATCATCCTCACCATCACCATCATCTCCATCAACACCGTCGTCATCATCATCACCATGAGCATCATCATGGTCACCGCCATCACCACACCATCGTCACCATCATCATCATCATTACCACCATCACCATCATCATCATCAACCCCATCGTCATCATCACCACCACCACCATCACCATGATCACGGCCACCACCATCATCATCGTCTTCACCATGATCATCATCATGATCATCATCATCACCACCATCGCATCGTCATCATTGTCACCATGATCATCACCATGATCACCGCACCACCACCACCACTACCATCATCATGATCATCACCATCACCGCCATCTTCATCGTCATCATCACCACCGTCATCATCATCACCACCATCACCATCATCACCATAATCATCATCATCGTCATCTTCTTCTTCATCATCACCACCACCACCACCATCATCATCATCGCCATCATCACCACCATCATCATCATCGCCACCGTCATCACCATCACAATCATCACCATCATCAAGAAGCTCTGGAATCTCTCTCTCGTAACCTCGAGTCCGAATCGGAGCAGCTTTGCATCGATTTTCTCCGTTAATTCGATGCGGATTGGATCAATGCGGACGGATCGACGCCCGCTCGTCGCGCCATCTATTTGAAAATTTCTAGAACATCCGACTCGATGACTTCCCTCGATGCTTGGATCCATCCGTCTTCCGTTTTTCCGCCTTGTTCTAGATGGGTCGACGTGCATCGGACTTTTCGTTTTTGTCCTTTTTCCTGCGGCTTCTTCCGTTGGTCCGGTCGTGGTGCGGTTTTTTCAACTGTTGCAATCGTTTGTTTACGGGGGGACATGGAGCAGCAGCTGATGTTGTTGCTGCCCGCGATTCGCCCCAGAGAGATTCGACTAGAAGTCATGCATGTACGTGTAACGCCCCAGAGATTCGAGAAGAATCGAGACGATTGCAGACGTCGATCGGTTCAATCGACAACGAAACGACGGTCAATGGTCAATGATTGATATTAGGTCAAGAAACAAACTAGTGAGAGAGAGAGAGAGAGAGAGATCGAACCAGCTGGTAATATTCTTGTATTAAATCTGCACTCGCACAGTCTGATTAGAGCTAGCCGAAGAGGTGCGGCTTGCACCACCAAACATGCGATCAGACGCCTTCCGCCTTCCAAGCCAATGATAGGAGCGTCTTGATCTGTTCGGAGCACCCGATTTATAACGAAGCTCCGTCGATTTCTCGATTGCATCGAATTCGAGACTCTGGAGGGCAGTTCCTCTCTCGATTTTAAAAAAAAAAAAAAAAACCCTCCTCCTCCGTAGCGCAGTCGCTAACCGTCTCCTTAATGATAGACGGATCAAAAGCAGCCGATTTGATCGAGGTTTCAGTTAATGAACAGACGGATCAAAGCAGCCGATCTGGCCGAGGTTTCTACTACATTCTGAGACTCATGTTTTTTTTTTTTTTTTTTTGGGGTCAGATTCAAAGTGCACACACAGAATGGCTTTTTTAAAAAGAAGAAAATCATTGAAACAGTGAAGAGGAAAACAGTTCAAAACATTTTTTTGTTTGTGTAGCAGCATTTGGGAGAAGCTGAAGTGTGGAGGGGTATTTTCTGTAATTGAGCAAAACTACACATCCCCTGTTTTTCATTCTGTATTTCACTCAGAAGACAAAAAATCTTTTGTTCTGTTCTGTTCTGTTCTGTTCTGTTCTGTTCTGAGGCAGCTAGAACAGGGGAAGGGAAGGAGAAATCCTTATCCTTCCTGAGCCACCCACCATCGCCATGACAGCTCTGCTTCAAGCTCCTCGCCATAGCCTCAGGTAAAAACAAAACAAAACAAAAACCCTAAAACAAAACCGAACTAGTTTACTTCAAAGCAGTCGATGAACCAGCTTCGTTCTTTCTCCATTCCTGTTGTTCCTCTTTTGCTTTTTCTGTTTTGTTTCATCGTTTCGCTCTTGATGATTCAATCCATCGATGGATCCTTCCCCACACTGCCACTGATATGCATGCATTGTTGCGTTCACCTCCCGCATGGAACTGTGACCTGCCATTTCTTTCTTCCAGTTGTGCCGCCGCCATGGCCGAGACGGACCTAATCTCTAGGCCTTTCCATGGCCCTACTAAGAAGACCTCACCTCTACACGTTCCCCTTGACGATTCTTACACCAGAGGACTCATCCTCATGAATTCAGCTGGATTGAAGGAGGCAACGCGGAATATCACCGAGGTGCCGACGAAGAAGACGAAGATATCCCTGAAATCGGGGAAATCTGGTAAATTTAAGCCGAAATCCGATGAAGATCACCCGTGGTCCCCTCTGATCAACGATATCAAAGAGACAGGATCGGTTCCGCTTGTGCTCGGAACTTATCAAAAGTCCCAAAAACTCTCCAAAGAGATTGTTGTTGGCACTCTTATGCAACTGAAGAAGTCCAAAAATTGGAAAACCGTTGCCGAGGTTTGTGTCTCCTTTTTCTCTTCTTGTTCTTACGTTCCCTTCGTTTTGTTTGTGCCGAAAAGATTGTTGATGTTCATTGAGTTACAGCAATGCTGGTTATGGTAGGTGATTAGGATCAGCTCGATATACCTTAAAAATGCAATATTTGAGCTAATGACTATTTCTCGTCCGACTCTCACAGAATATAGCTTTTTAGCATTGTTTTTCTCTTAATCTTTTGTGTACGAATATGCTAAGGATTTGCAATCCCGAAAAAATGAAGGAAAATGAATTGGCAATAGAAGGTATTGAGATTTGTTAGGACTACAAACCACCTGGCCTTAAAGATGCCGTCATCACATTTTCCAAAGTCTAATTGCTAAATCACGTCTCCTTATTTTATCCTCATCCCAAGGGCTAACAAGGTTTACCATATGAGAGCTCAAAGGTTGCTGACGTTGTGCTGATGCGCTATTGTTAATTCTGAATTTTGAAGAAGGAGCATCCTATGCAGGATGTCCAATGCCAAGTTGTTACGATCACATTTTCAGTCACAACTATCTCAAGAGTTGTTATTGAATTCTAAAATCATTCTATTTTATTGTATTTTGTCAACTCTAATCACACTGTCAAAAGCTATTGTCAGAAAAAGCTCAATACCACTTCATATATGTACTTCAGGATAACATGCTTTCTTTCTGGTCTTTAAATAAACTCTATCTTTACATTTGCACCCTTTCTAGATAATGGAATGGCTCAAGGAGCAGAATTGGTGGACGTTTAGTGTGCTGGATTACAACCTGATGATTGCTGCATATGGGAAAATTGGTGAATATGACAAAGTAGAGAGGATGATACAAATGATGAAGGATACAGGGTTCAATCCAAATGTTGCAACATATACGTCTCTCATTGAAGCTTATGGTAGAAAAAGAATGTTTTCTGAGGCAGAAGATATTCTCGAAAAAATGACAAAAGAAGGTCCAAAACCCACCCAAGTAACATATCAAACAATGATTGGAGCTCTTGTAAAGGTACGAAAAAGAAAAGGCAGAGACCTGGCCACAGTGAGATTATTCTGATTCTGGGGTTTAATGTTTTTGTAAATTGTTTTTTGTTTCTCTGTTTGTATTGTCTATTGAGGATTGATTTTGTCATTAGGGTGGAAAATACGAAGATGCGGAAAGGCTATTCCAGAAAATCGAAGAAGAGAACATTGTGAAGCCTGACCAAAAGATGTTCAATTTGATGATACATTCTTATGGAAAATGTGGGAAGATAGAAGAAGCTGCAAAGTTATCAAGAAAGATGAAAGCATTAGATGTTCCATTGTCGGTTATAACGTTCAATACTTTGCTTTCTTGCCAACCAACAGTGAAAGACACAGAGAGCGTCTTTCGACAGGTATAGGACAATACAAGCTATCCAGAACCCTTTGTATGTACTTCAATTGCTTAGTGGTTTGTTCATCTCAATCCTAACATTTTATACATAGAAGCCCATATTAGTGTTGGGCCTCCTAACATGAAACCCTCGTCTGCTTTCAGTATATTATATCACTTGATTCATGCTGATGCTGCCATACTGTATTCATAGAATCTCTTCTCGGATTTCTCTAACATACTTATATCGTTAAACTTATAAAGCTATACATGGAAATACTTGTTGGCCTACGGGAGTGAATAGAATAAGATTAGTTTCCAGTAGCGGAGGTGCTCTGATGTTATAGCTTTCTTTGCCATATTCTGACAGGTATTTGCTCATGTCAGATGCAGCGTGCTGATATTGAACCCGACGTTTTTAGCCATGCATCTCGACTGCGTGCATTTGCTAAAGCTGGACGAGGCGAAGAGGCACAATATTTTTTCAAGACCATGATTGCTTCAGGAGTCAAGTATGTGACTTCTGCTTTCTTTATTACTATTGGTGCAACACCTAGTTTGTACAAAAGTTATGACCACAACAATGAAAACTCAAAATGGTTTTTTATGGTTAAGGAAGCCAATTGTTCATAACTAGAGGTTGTAGGTGCATATGTGTAAAATCTTAACTCCTTCATGTTTACTCATTGCTATTTTAATATTAGGTTTATATGCTTTAACAACACATTTTTGTCTAAATTAAATGCCATTTGCTGTCAACGAAATGCAGACCAAATCAGACTGTTTACAATGTGGTCATGGACGCTTATGCAAACTGCAAAATGGTGGAGGAGGCGGAAGCACTACTCAAAGAAATGAAACGTGAAAGGTACGAAAGTGTTGGCTTTCTCAGCATTCATTTTCTTTAAGCTTTCCTAAAAGTCTAGGATTTGTATTATTAAGTTTTAAAAGGGGTTAACCTTACGATTGGTTCCTACGGTTATAGTCCTATGACAGGAATGGTCTTCAATTGTGTTTTATAAAGGGTTTAGTGTTCACGATGACTTTTGGAGTTCTTGAAACATTTCTTGAAGCTGTTGGAGATGGATAACTAGGACTCTAACCTAGTGTTATTTCGGGTCTCTTTTCTTATGTTTATTATAGATGCAAACCAGATGTGCACACATTCACTACATTGATGAATGGTTACGTGAATGTATCAAATATGGAAAAAGCAGAACGAGTGATTGAGCGAATGAAAGTAGGGGGAGTTGAACCAAACCAAGTAACATATGGTACTCTAATGAAAGGCTACGCAGAGCAAGGAGATTTGGAGAGCATGATGAAGAAGTATGAAGAAATGCTTAGCCATCAACTTAAGCCTAACAAAACAATCTTTACTATTATGGTTCAAGCTTTTGGAAGACAAGAGAATGTTGGCAGAGCCATCGCTTGTTTCAAAGATATGATTGCAATGGGGCTTACACCAGATGCTAGGGCTCGGGACACTTTGCTAGCATTACCTATGAGCTCAGCTGAAAGAGATGAGGTCTTGGGTCTTCTCGATAGTTTAGCAAGATGAAGATGCAATCATTAAATTATCTACTCAAACTGTTCTTCCTGAGCTCTTTTGGTTAGATTTTCTCAAACTTCTCATTGTTTTCTCGGTTTTAAACCTGAGTTGTACAAGACTGGTGAAACGGCATCAAACATATCTGATATATAGTCTTATTTTAATTTATTAATGTTCACAATACATTGAAACTGTTCAAAAACTAGTGTCTCAAGTTTTTTATGAGCACGTGATAACACTTGCTAATCGTGGTTTTGGTGAAGTCTGAATTATGCGAAAAGCTTATGTTAAAAATGTGAAAAGGCCAGATGTTGAGTGAAGAAGAATAGTTAGATTGGCACATTATGTCCTAAGACAATGCGAGTCATGGGAAAATTCATGTAAATCAGAGAAACCCATTATTCGTTGCACATTTGATTTGATCAAATGTGCAACCAATAGAGGAATGGAAAAGAGGATGAACAAATAGAAAACGAGGACATTTGGAGATGGCACAGGTGAAGCAAAGGCACACTTTCTATGATGATCCATGCTCAAAGTGAACCCTTCCAGGTGCCTGCAGCTTTCTTTATAACAGCAAAAAGTTACTCACAAATCCATAAGAATATCACCAAAACATTTTCACAGTTCCTCTACAAAAAGTACTAGTATTGCAAACTTTGGTTACAAGTCTTCATATAATGATACAAAAACACTGGCAGAAAGTTGCTAATACTTTTCGGCGTCTATGGGAGACTGATTTTGGCAGAACAAGTATTATCAATCCTCTCAATTTGATTTAACTCTTATAACATAGTGTTAACCATTAAGCTGAGAAGCAAAGAGAGCGAGTAGCACGTATAATTCTCATTCGAACATCAAGTATTTTCCAAAGGTTAAGTTACTGACAATAATCTACACTTTTGAGCTATTTACTCATCATTTTGGCGTACTTTTGGCATTTCCTCCTGCCAACCGAATTTTGGGGGTGCAGTTCATCAATGAGAAAAAAGAATTGACTGCATCTAAGCTACATCCCAATCAACCGAGCACCTCATTGGCTGTTTTATGTACATTTACAACTAGACAACAGATGATTTCAACTTTCAGAACTCTTTTTCTACTTGCTGAGCTGAGTGGGTAAAGCTTCACTCTTAGATATTTCTTCGTTATTTTTCCAGTCTTCCAAGAACATTGACATCACATTTTGGCATCGAGTTTGCAGATCAACCACGAACTCCAACTGATCATCAGCATTCACAAGTTTTTCGAGCTGTAAACATAATTTTTGCAGAGCAGAGATGACTCCACATTCATTCCTTAGCCTATTGTGAATTTCTTGGTTTGAATCCCTCAAGCTGTGAATTGCCATCAAAGCCTGCAAACAAACATCATGAAAGTTATAACATTTCTCCGTTTTCTTTATTCTAAAAAAATCTTTCAGAAGCAAAAGAAATATGCAGCAAGAAATTACTTTAATTTAGAGAGAAAGGAATCCTAAACAACAGATAAGATTTTATTCAAGGTTAGAATCTTGTGAATGACAAGCATAAGAGATGAGATTTTTGTTTTGCAGATACTTCTGAACGAATCTTGCAAAAGAGATAGAAATATGTTTTTAGAGAGAATTTCACAAAAGAGACAAGATTTTGTTTGCAAGTAAGAATTTTGCAAAGATAAACCATGAGAATCCCATCTTTTAACTTTTTTTTTTAGGGAATTGTATCTTAACCTTCTCCTGGGTATCAAGGTCTTCTGAGAGTACCAAGCTCACAACAGACATGAGATAACTCTTGCTGGGGATGTACTTAGCAAGGACCCCACCAGTTTCCTTATGTTGTTCTGCTAAGTCAGCAACCAGGAAAAGAGACTTTCGGTGGATGCGCACGTCACCTTTTGCATTCTTCATCAAATTCTGCATCAAACATATGAGGTGAGAAGAATTTCATGAATGCAACACTCCTGTGTAGTGTTAGCATTAGATCCGATACTATCATGAGCAACCTCAGTATTCTAAAATGCACCCTTTGTCATACACAGGAGTGTTAGCATTAGATCCGATACTATCATGAGCAGCCTCAGTATTCTAAAATGCACCCTTTGTCATACTTTGCATCCAGTGTATGAGATTTGGAAAATATTCAAGCATTCGGCACTCCTGCCTCGATACATGGTAATAAATCTATATCAAAAGCAGCCCGTGTAAAGAAATATCACCAAACATCCTCATCGTCATTAATGGGCAGAATCTGGCATTTGAGATAACATTGAGCAGTACCCCTTTGGTTGGCAAATAGCATTACATACCCTTATCCAGCAGCAGAAGTAATGTAGAAATACCCCTATAGTTCATGTGGTTTCCAAGATATGACAAAGAATAGCAAGCAGATTCTGTGTTAGGGAGGCCACTTTATTCATAAGTGAAAATCTAAGGGGAACTGATCGATCTTGCATACCTCCAATAATAACATCCCGCCTTCAAGGTAGAAGGTTTCTTGCGCTAGTGGATGGCTCCGGATAATCGCAGATACAGCATACAGAGCTTTCACAGCCTCTTCAGCAGAGCTTGATTGGGCCATTTGCATTAGTTTTTGCAGAACACCGATTTCCAGAAGCTTTCAAATAAGAAGATTGAAATTGATTAAGAATGAGACAAATGAAAGATGACAAAGTATAATACAGTATCAACGTGTCAAGCACAAAAGGTAAAATATATTAACAGATTTTTCGGTGCAAGGGTATCACAATTAATAACCTGATCTTGAACCAAACCATTGTTTTGGCTTGCCTTTCCCAGTATCCATGCAGCTAATACTCTCAAATCCTCTTCTGGCCTATTAAGCTCTTCAACAATTGCAGTGAGTCCTCCTAGCTTATGTAAATCTGCAGTTGCACTATAAAAGATTTTAGAACGTTTCACTAAGATGTTCTATAATAAATGATATTGGTTGAACTAAATATCTAGTTTTCAAGTGGTCATACCGTTTGCATTATCAATGGGTTCCACCAATTCTAAAAGCTCTTGCAATGCTCGCTGCCTATTGTCAATAGATGAAGAAGTGTTCTGAAGATCTGCAATTGCTATTTTCATCAAATCTGCATCTGATGGCATTTTCAATGACTCCATGAGTTCCTGTAGATCCCATAAGAAAATAGATACATGCACGTAAGCTTATAGCTACACTGAAAGATTCCTGAAATATCAGAAAGATAATTCTTTTGGTAATTGATACCTCACAGACATTCAATATCTCCTTCTAGCTTAATCAAAGGATGTGCAATACATGCTACAGTTACCTAGAGTCCGTGAATTCAGGAAAAGGTTATTTTCCTTTTACCATCTAGTAATGATTTATCGAAAGTTAAACCAATAAGTTTCTGCCTCACGTTTTTCTATTCATACTGCATATACCAAGTAGCTTGATCAGTCAAATATGCAATACCCAAACAACCAAAACTACTAGATGGGACACTTTGTTCCGGAATTCATTATTCAACTAACTACTTTCAAACAAATTAAAGCAATAGCTCAATAGTTCTTGTTTATCGGTTTGGAGCAAATCAAAGTACAAGGTTACTGTGAATCTTAATTCAATACATACCTGAATAGCAGCCTGCCGCACCTCAACTTCAGCAGGTGTAAGGTTTTGGACACGTTGTGCAGCCCCTTTCAGAGTCTCTGGATCTGAGTGCCCTATAGAACATTGCTTTTAAAGTGACAAAATGAAGCCATACAAAACAAATCATGATTTAATATATCTTTAAGACCCACTCAGCATGACACTTTCTGTGAACAATACATGGATGTCCAATTTACTCACAAACTAAACATCACTGAAATTTAATAACCAAAATGTCCTTAGCAAAGTCTTTCTATGAGGCATATTTTAGAAGCATATGGCTATAATTCCATAATTGAAGCAAAATTACTGATTCTTTTCTTCGTCTTTTCCAAGCTGTTCGCATAAAACAAGAATACATTACCTACAGAAGAGAAAATCAAAGCAGCGAAAAATCTCACGGGTTTCATTAAAGCATGTGGCAGACTTCTTTAGGATTTTGTTCTATATGCTGCAACCAGCAATGTCCAAATTCAAGCAGCATTTTCCCAAATAATCACGCTTGTTTTTCAGACAGCTAGCAGTACAACCTTCCATATTTTAAGTGCATATTACTTAAACCAATTCCTTCCTGGGAGAAGCTGATAATCAGTATAATTTGAAATCGTCTCTAAATTCTGAATCAAAACATAAAGATAATTGCAAATTTTGCACTGAATCTCGGATTCCCTTGGGGTAGGTATTTGGTTCATCCAAGTATTGAAGCTCAATTTATTGAATATGTAATGTACTAGTACTAAAAATAAATTACACTAAAACTCAACTTTCTTACGTACACTTTGTTCATCCAAGCACAATTTGTGATGCACTCAGGGTTCATCCTAATTACCACGTACAAAATACATTGAAAAAATTGGACTTTTTTTCTGGACACCCAGTTCATCCGAACGGAACTACACCAAACTCAGACTTTGTTTCTGGAATCTCTGCTCCAAATCTAGCCACAAACTTGGTTAAATTTCAAATATCTCCCCAAGATTTTGTTCTTCCGTCGAACTGCCAACTAAACTATATTTCATCCAGGTGCGAGCTACACAACAGTCGGCATTTCCCTTTGCTCTTTTTTTGGCTGGTCTTAAGAATGCGAAGCGGTAGGTGAGTGAGAGGGGCAGATCTTACCGATGGCCCATTGGAGCATGGAATCGAGGGAGTCGAAGCCTCCAAGGGGATCTTCGTCGTCGGTTACCGCCGCAGATGTCTGCAGGGCTTGGAAGCTCTCGGCGAAGTTGATGGGCCAGATGAGTGAGGATCCGTTGACGGAGCTGCCGTCCTCTTGCACGGCGGCGAGAACAGCGGGAAGAAGAAGCAGAAGAAGCAGAAGCAGAAGCGAGACGAATCGCAGGAGACCCATCTCTCGATCTGTTCTGTCGTTCGTCTGTCGTTCTTCTCTCGATCTGTTCTCTTCTGCGTGTATAAATACTTGTTTATTTATTTATTTATTTATTTATTTATCATCTCTTCCTGATAGATGCTTGAAGATCAGTTCAAAACAAACATTTATCAGTTTTTGCAGATTGCCTGACTGAATTAGGGTTTATGGCTCATGTCAAGATTTCTGGCAAAATGG
>JBBBWG010022291.1:0-12188 GCA_037176905.1 Azolla pinnata
CTAACTAATAAAACCTATAGAGAAGTTCTACGGCTATGGCCTTTCAACTCCTAGAGAAACCCTAAAGCCATAGCCCCCATCCTACAAAAGCCCTAACTCCATCACACATATTTGCAGAACACAACGCATCGGCTATGGAAAGGTGAGAAGATGAGGCCACGCTCAACCATGATGGAATCACAATTCCAAAGAAAGATCAGAAGCAGCTTGAATAAAGAGAAAGCTTGTATCTTCACCGTCTCCTAGGACCATAGAATTGAGCATACATACATATACCATATATGTTTGCATTCGACGTGTATGTTGCAATCTAACGTATATAGTACATCATCATAACGGGATGGTTATGATGGTAAATCTGCAAGATACATTTGCATGCGAACTAACTTCTTAGTGGATCGCTTGAATGAAATAACTTAATTCCAGATTTCATCCGAGATAGCTTAACAGGATCCACCATCCCTTAATACTACAACTCGTTGTCATGAAGTTAAGCATGATAAGATTAGCTAACATTAATCATTAGCACCATGATCGTTGTTTGGTCAACGAATTGTTTTTCAGTTCTTTATGGAAATTGGAAGGAAAAATCAGATCCAAATTACACATTAGATGCTGTCCACATTGTCGGATGATCTAGTCGATGATAACTGATCAAAGCTTTGCGGTTCAAATGAGATGACATATTTTGTTTGATGTATCATCACAATTAATGATAAAAAAGAGCAAAACTTCATAATGTAAGAAGTATTTCAACAATGTTACATTGTTGCTTATGTCTCGGTTCCTTGTTGATCTTTTGGAATGTTGTTCGGCCATTATCCAAACTCATAGATCAATCAATCAAACTCGCACTTCCTACCTTGAGATTGCATGTTTAACTTGAATTGCTTGCTTACCATTCACGCTCGACATTCTGTTCCCAAGACGCACTGCGGACCACAAGAGAAGCTAAAAGATGAACATGCATGAATGAACTTATATCCCTAAACATGGCATATCTGCAAAGATGTTTTTCTACCTGGCCAGGACCAACATGGCAAAATTACATCCAATACAAATCAATGATTATCAAGATAAAACATTACCAACAATGAAGTACAAGAAGTACTTGAAGAGAAAATCTATTAAGCAGAGGTTATACAAAAGCTCCAGTTAAACACAGATGAGTCTCTAATTACATTATCTTGTGTTTGACAATGAATTAAGACATAACCACCTTTTTTCTAATGAACACCATCACTGGCCTTTCTTTGTGGATCCTTACACAGAAAAGAGGCAAATAAACAGACAGAGAGAAGGCATTCATTGCTCCTTTCTAATCAATTGCCATGGAATCTAACCTTTTCCTTTAACATTTTACTGTTTCTTCCATGAAATGGAGATGATCCATTTTTGCTCTAGCTTCATAGACTTCCTTGGCAGCTAGCATTCATTTGGTTGCATCAACCCTGATCTGTAAGCTGCCGATCTACATGAACGTTGTCTTCAGCTTTGCAGGATTTCCTGCATAAAAATGTCGCATCCAGATTCCACTTTGTAGTCCCATCCGTGATCTATGAGCTGCCATGCCACATGAAAAGAAGAAAAAAGATAATTCGTTCTTAGCATACTACCCCACATACACAAGCTAAATAGCAGGTAGGTAGAGCTTTGGTGCAAAGCAGTATCGATTTAAACAGTACCGCTTTGATGCAAAGAAATATTTGTACATTATGGAACATTGCATTACTTAGAAGGGTATTTGGCAACATTACCATGTATATGATCTGATTATAAACCACACATAACCTCAAATAGGTACACAGTTGATGCAGTACATTACGCCATTGATAGTTATCTTGCTAACACAAAGTAACATGCAATTACATAACATGAATCGCAAATGGTTGGCTATGTGCATTGAGACCAATACGAATCATACGAAGAATTAACGTCGTATGCATATGAATATGTTGTGGTTATTGTAAATATAATTCAACTAAAATGGTTATCGTTTTTTGAGCGATTGATACACACTTATGCAGCTCACAATGGTCATGTTTGGATTTAAGGGAAATACCAAAGTATGGGCTACCTCCCGTGGTCTTTTCTTTCTTTTTGAGGGGTTTTTACGTTAAAACCTTGGTGTCTTGTTTGTGTCATTTTTACTCTACCTCCCGCTCTTACCTTCTCGTTCTTCTTAATCTATCTCTTTCTTTTTTTGTTTCTCTTTCCCTCTCTCCCACATTTACCCAACATAACACTAAGCTCTTGACCACAGCTCCGCATCGATGTATTGGCGTAAGAGAGCTATACCTCCAACATGCTTGCCTTCCTCATCGAAACCCTCGACGAGAGATTTGTAAGAATTAGGATTTTAGGTGCTAGGCAATGAGGGTTAATGATAGAGTAATGGAAAATGAAATGAGACATCAAACTCAAATAATTTGTATTGTATTAATTAGGTAAATTGGTTTGGGTACAAGATTGATCATATTTTATAGCAAAGAGCAATACAAGAATATTAAGATGGAAATGTATAGGAGTAGCGCGAAACATATATTTTATTCATCGTTTTCATAGATAAAGTAAGAAGAACACGTTTTTATACAATTCATCCAAGGTATGTCAATGGTGCATCTCACTTGCTAATCAGGTCATTTGCATAAAGATGATATAATAATTTTACTTTAATAATTATAATCAATGTACAATGATCTGTATCAAGTTTATATGTAACTTGTATTTTATGTTATTTCATATAAAAATTTAAACGTCGACGTCCTTGATTGTTTGACATAAGAGACTATAATACCAATAGTACTAAGATATCAATAGTGACTAGAATGTTAATAGCTACTAAATTCCTAATAGTTAGTAGAATCTAAATGATTACAAGAATAATAATAGTTATTATAGTACTATTTATTTGTCTGCAAACCATATAGCTCTAACAAGATGATCAACTAGAATTGTTGCGATGCAATATGCTGCTATCACCTCCTAATCTTTAATGATTATCCGACATACAATCCCTACGGATTGTCGATATTGTTGAGTGGGAAACATGCGATGATGCCATATTGTCCTTCCGGCAGGTGACATCTGAGGGAAGAGTGAAGGACACGGTGTTGTCCTTGCTCGAATAGGTGTTGGAAGTGGCGGGTTTCCCTGCATTGGATTGCTCTCTGGTTGAAATTAGAGTTGGCGTGGGCTATGAAGCCATCAGATCAGCATCACAACTACAAAGAATATAGGGAACTCAACAACAAAATGTGTTAGCAAGATTGAGCTCTTGACCCATCTTTGCTGATCTTTTGCGGAATAAAAAAGTACTAGTTAGTATCATGATCATACACACTTTTGGAAGAAATATTGGAAGAAATAGAAAAGTTTATATCTTCATCGTCTTTGGGCACTGAAATTCGATCTAAACCCAAAACCCAAAACTCTAACCCAAAGACGTAAGAAATGGTCCAAGAGTTTCTAAAACCTAGTAAGCAACTGTGGTCAAAGGGATTTTCTCAAACCAAATCAACGAACGTCTTTTGCTTGGGCTTCCATCATCTGAGGCAGCTTGCGTATCAAATCTTTGGGTTTGCATATGGAATCTTCTGCCTTTCCAGCAAGTGGCTGATTCCTTCTGCCTTTTCCATCCACAATAACACATTCTGTAAGAAGAAGACAAGTCGCTTCATTGATCATGAATGGACTTGATGTAGATTTGCTCGTCCAAAAAGTGTTGGTATCGTGATCATACACACTTCGAAAGCAAGATTGGAAAGAAGACAAAGCTTGTATCTTTCACAGTCTTCTGAGTAATCAAATGATCTAGGTAAATCTGCAAGATAGATGCGAACTAGCTTCTCAGTCGATCTCATGAATGAAGTAACTTAATTCCAAACTTCATCCGGGATAGCTTAACAGGATCCACCATCCCTGAATACTACAACTCGTCGGCATGGAGTGAAGCATGATAAGCTTAACTAACAATAATCATTAGCACCATGATCATTGTTTGGTGAAAGAATTGTTTTTCAGTTCTTTCTGGAAATTGGAAGGAAAAATTTGATCCAAATTACACATGAGATACTGTCCACATTGTCAGATGATCAAGTCGACGATAACTGATCAAAGCTTTGCAGTTCGAATGAGATGACATATTTTGTTTGGTATATCAAGACTATTAACGATGAAAAAGAGCAAAAACTTCATGATGCAAGCAGTTTTCAACAACGTTACACTGTTGCTTATGTCTCAGATCCTTGTTGATCTTTTGGAATGTTGTCTGGCCATTATCTTATCTTTCTCATTCCTAAAACTCGTAGATCAATCAATCAAACTCATCCTTCCTACCTTGAGATTGGATGTATAACTTGAATCACTTGCTTAACATTCACAGTCAGACGTTTTGTTTTCAAGATGCATTGCGTGATTCTATATGCCAAGTGGGAATCACAATAGAAGCTAATGAATGTGTGTCCTTGAACATGGCATATCTGCAAAGATACTTTTCTACATAGCCACGACCAACATGGCAAAATTACATCCAATACAAATTAAAGATTATCAAGATAAAAACATTACCAACAATGTAGTACAAGAAGTACTTAAAGAGAAAATGTATTAAGGAGAGATTATACAAAATCTCTAGTAAAACACAGATGAGTCTCTAATTGCATTATCCTGTGTTTGACAATGAATTAAGACCACCATCGTCCTTTATCTATGGATCCCTTCATAGAATAGAGACAAACAGACAAGCAAATAGAGAGAAGCCATTTCTTGCCCCTTTCTAATCGATTGCCATAAAATCTTACCTTTTGCTTTATCATTTTACTATTTCTTCCATGAAATGCAGATGATGGATCCACTTTTGCTCTAGCTTCATAGACTTCCTTGGCAGCTACCATTCATTTGGCTGCATCAACCCTCATCTGTAAGTTGCCGATCTACATGAACTTTGTCTTCAGCTTTGCATGCTTTCTTGCATAAACATGTAGTTGTCCTTTCTAATCAATTGCCATTTAACCTTACTTTTTTTACTTCAACATTTTACTGTTTCTTACATGAAATACAAATGGTGAATTTACTTTTGCTTTAGCTTCATTGCGTAACTTGCTCTCTTTTGGTTCGATTCAAGCCAAAAAACTCGGAAATCCGATATTGCACGAGGGAGCTATGAGCTTTTTCTGGTGAAGGGCGCAGTCCACCCCGGTCCTGGTCGGTCCCTTCCTCAGATCTGACATATCTTCAGCTTTTCAGCCGTTTCTCCCCGCCTGAGTTTCAAAATCCAAACTTTTTTGTTGGATTGCGTAGCTTGCTCTCTTCTGGTTTGATTCAAGCCAAAAAACTCGGAAATCGGATATCGCACGAGGGAGCTATGAGCTTTTTCTGGTGAAGGGCGCAGTCCGCCCTGGTCCTGGTCGGTCCCTTCCTCAAATCTTACATATCTTCACCTTTTCCGCCGTTTCTCTCAGCATGAGTTTCAAAATCTAAACTTTGGTGTTCCATTGCGTAGCTTGCCTCTTCTGGTTCGATTCAATCCAAAAAACTCGGAAATCGGATATCGCACGAGGGAGCTATGAGCTTTTTCTGGTGAATGGCGCAGTCCGCCCTGGTCCTGGTCGGTCCCTTCCTCAGATCTGACATATCTTCACCTTTTCAGCCGTTTCTTCCCACTTGAGTTTCAAAATCCAAACTTCTTTGTTCCATTCTGTAGCTTGCTCTCTTCTGGTTTGATTCAAGCCAAAAAACTCGGAAATCCGATATTACACAAGGGAGCTATGAGCTTTTTCTGGTGAAGGGCGCAATCCGCCCTGGTCCTGGTCGGTGCCTTTCTCAGATCTGACATATCTTCACCTTTTCAGCCGTTTCTGCCCGCCTGAGTTTCAAAATCCAAACTTTTTTGTTGAATTGCGTAGCTTGCTCTTTTCTGGTTTGATTCAAGCCAAAGAACTCGGAAATCCGATCTTGCACGAGGGAGCTATGAGCCTTTTCTGATGAAGGGCGTAGTTCGCCCTGGTCCTGGTCGGTCCTTTCCTCAAATCTAACATATCTTCACCTTTTCAGCCGTTTCTCTCGGCATGAGTTTCAAAATCTAGACTTTGGTGTTCCATTGCGTAGCTTGCCCTCTTCTGGTTCGATTCAAGCAAAAAAACTTGGAAATCGGATATTGCACGAGGGAGCTATGAGCTTTTTCTAGTGAAGGGCGTAGTCCGCCCTTGTCCTGGTCGGTCTCTTCCTCAGATTTGACATATCTTTACCTTTTCAGCCGTTTCTCTCGGCCTGAGTTTCAAAATCCAAACTTTTTTGTTTTATTGCGTAGCTTGCTCTCTTCTAGTTCGATTAGAGCCAACAAACTCGGAAATCCGATATTGCACGAGGGAGCTATGAGCTTTTTCTGGTGAAGGGCGTAGTCCGCCCCAGTCCTGGTCGGTCCCTCCCTCAGATCTGACATATCTTCACCTTTTCAGCCGTTTCTCCCCGCCTGATTTTCAAAATCCAAACTTTTTTTTTTAATTGTTTAGCTTGCTCTCTTCTGGTTTGATTCCAGCCAAAAAACTCGAAAATCCGATATCGCGCGAGGGAGCTATGAGCTTTTTTTGGTGAAGGGCGCAGTCCGCCCCGGTCCTGGTCGATCCCTTCCTCAGATCTGACACATCTTCACCTTTTCAGCCGTTTCTCTCGGACAGAGTTTCAAAATCCAAAGTTTTTTTTTGGATTGCGTGGCTTGCTCTCTTCTGATTTGATTCAAGCCAAAAAAGTCGGAAATCCGATATCGCACGAGGGAGCTATGAGCTTTTTCTGGTGAAGGGTGCAGTGCAGTCCGCCCTGGTTCTGGTCGGTCCCTTCCTTAGATCTGACACATCTTCACCTTTTCAGCCGTTTCTCTCGGCATGAGTTTCAAAATCTAAACTTTGGTGTTCCATTACGTAGCTTGCTTTCTTCTGGTTAGATTCATGCAGAAAAACTCGGAAATCCGATATCGCACGAGGGAGCTATGAGCTTTTTCTGGTGAAGGGCGCAGTCCGCCCTTGTCCTGGTTTGTCCCTTCATCAAATCTGACATATCTTTACCTTTTCAGCCGTTTCTCTCGGCCAGATTTTCAAAATCCAAACTTTTTTGTTTCATTTCGTAACTTGCTCTCTTTTGGTTCGATTCAAGCGAGAAAACTTGGAAATCCAATAGTGTACGAGGGAGCTATGTGCTTTTTCTGGTGATGGGCTGGTCGGTCCCTTCCTCAGATCTACCACATCTTCATCTTTTCAACCGTTTCTCCCGGCCTGGGTTTCAAAATCCAAACTTTTTTATTCCCTTGTGTAGCCTGCTCTCTTCTAGTTCGATTCAAGCCAAAAAACTCGGAAATCCTATCGCACGAGGGAGCTATGAGCTTTTTTTGGTGAAGGGCGCAGTCCGCCCCGGTCCTGGTCGGTCCCTTCCTCAGATCCGACATATCTTCACCTTTTCAGCCGTCTCTCCCCGCCTGAGTTTCAAAATCGAAACTTTTTTTTTTGATTGTTTAGCTTGCTCTCTTCTGGTAAGATTCAAGCCAAAAAACTCGGAATTCCGATATCGCAAGAGGGAGCTATCAGCTTTTTATGGTGAAGGGCGCAGTCCGCCCTCGTCCTGGTCGATCCCTTCCTCAGATCCGACACATCTTCACCTTTTCAGCCGTTTCTCCCCGCTTGATTTTCAAAATCCAAAGTTTTTTATTTTGTTTTTTTGATTGCTCTCTTCTAGTTCTATTTAAGCCAAAAAACTCAGAAATCCGATATCGCACGAGGGAGCTATGAGCTTTTTCTGGTGAAGGGCGTAGTCCGGCCTAGTCCTGGTCGGTCTGTTCCTCAGATCTGACATATCTTCACCTTATCAGCGGTTTCTCTCGGTCTGAGTTTCAAAATCCAAACTTTTTTTTCCGATTGTGTAGCTTGCTCTCTTCTGGTTAATTCAAGCCAAAAAAGTCGGAAATCCGATATCACACGAGGGAGGTATGAGCTTTTTCTGGTGAAGGGCGCAGTCAGCCCCGATCGTGGTCAGTCCCTTCCTCAGATCTGACATATCTTCACCTTTTCAGCTGTTTCTCGCCGCCTGAGTTTCAAAATCCAAACATTTTTGTTTCATTGCGTAAATTGCTCTCTTCTGGTTCGATTCAAGCATAAAAAGTTGGAAATCCGATATCGCACGAGGGAGCTATGAGCTTTTTCTGGTGAAGGGTGCAGTCCGCCCCGGTCCTGGTCGGTCCCTTCCACAGCTCTGACACATCTTCACGTTTTCAGCCGTATCTCTCGGCCTGAGTTTCAAAACCCAAACTTTTTTGTTCCGTTGCGTAGCTTGCTCTGTTGTGGTTCGATTCAAGCCAAAAAACTCGGAAATCCGATATCGCAGGAGGGAGGTATGAGCTTTTTCTGGTGAAGGGCGTTGTCCGCTCCGGTCGTGGTCGGTCCCTTCCTCAGATTTCACATATCTTCACCTTTTTAGCCATTTCTCACGTCCCGATTTTCAAAATCCAAACTTTTTTGTTCGATTGCGTAGGTTGCTCTCTTGTAGTTCAATTCTAGCCAAAAAAGCTGGAAATCCGATATCGCACGAGGGAGCTATGAGCTTTTTCTGGTGAAGGGCGCAGTCCGCCCTAGTCCTGGTCGGTCCCTTCCTTAGATCTTACATATCTTCACCTTTTCAGCCGTTTCTCTCGGAATGAGTTTCAAAATCTAAACTTTGTGTTCCATTGCGTAGCTCCCTCTCTTTTGGTTCAATTCAAGCCAAAAAAACTCAAAAATCCGATATCGCACGAGGGAGGTATGAGCTTTTTCTGGTGAAGGGCGCAGTCCGCCCCGGTCCTGGTCGGTCCCTTCCTCAGATGTGACACATCTTCACCTTTTCAGCCGTTTCTCACGGCCCGATTTTCCAAATCCAAACTTTTTCGTTCCATTTTGTAGTTTGCTCTCTTCTGGTTCGATTCAAGCCAAAAAACTTGGAAATCCGATATCGCACGAGGGAGGTATGAGCTTTTTCTTGTGAAGGGTGTAGTCCGCCCCGGTCCTGGTCGGTCCATTCCTCAGATTTGACACATCTTCACCTTTTCAGCCGTTTCTCACGGCTAGAGTTTCAAAATCCAAACTTTCTCATTCCATTGTGTAGCTTGCTCTCTTCTGGTTCGCTTCAAGCCAAAAAGCTTGGAAATCCGATATCACACGAGGGAGCTATGAGGTGTTTTTGGTGAAGGGCGCAGTCCGCCCCTAGTCCTGATCGATCCCTTCCTCAGATCAAACACATCTTCACCTTTTCAACCGTTTCTCCCAGCTCGGGTTTCAAAATCCAAACTATTTTGTTCGATTGTGTAGCTTGCTCTCTTCTGGTTCAATTCAAGCCAAAAAACTCGGAAAAATGATATCGCACGAGGGAGCTATGAGTTATTTCTCGTGAAGGGTGTAGTCCGCCCTGGTCCTCGTCGGTCCCTCCCTCAGATCTGACATATCCTCACCTTTTCAGCCGTTTCTCTCGGCCTGAGTTTCAAAATCAGAACTTTTTTGTTCCATTGCGTACCTTGCTCTCTTCTGGTTCCAGGGAAGCCAAAAAAGACGGAAATCGGATACCGCACGAGGGAGCTATGAGCTCTTTCTGGTGAAGGGCGTAATCCGCTCTCGTCCTAGTCGGTGCCTTCCTCAGATCTGACATATCTTCACCTTTTCAGCCATTTCTCTCGCCCTGAGTTTCAACTTCCTCAGATGCTCTCTTCTGGTTCGATTCAAGCCAAAAAACTCGGAAAAATGGTATCGCACGAGGGAGCTATGAGTTATTTCTGGTGAAGGGCGTAGTCCGCCCTAGTCCTCGTCGGTCCCTCCCTAAGATCTGACATATCTTCACCTTTTCAGCCGTTTCTCTCGGCCTCAGTTTCAAAATCAGAACTTTTTTGTTCCATTGTGTAGCTTGCTCTCTTTTGGTTCAATTCAAGCCAAAAAAGTCAGAAATCCGATATTGTGCAAGGGAGTGATGAGCTTTTTCTGGTGAAGGGTGCAGTCCGCCCCTCTCCTGGTCAGTCCCTTCCTCAAATCTAACACATCTTCACCTTTTTAGCCGTTTCGCCCCCCGTGGGTTTCAAAATCGAAACTTTTTTGTTCCATTTTGTAACTTGCTCTCTTCTGGTTCGATTCAAGCCAAAAAACACGGAAATCCGATATCACACGAGGGAGCTATCAGTGTTTTATGCTGAAGGGCACAGTCCGCTCCGGTCCTCGTCGGTCCCCTCCTCACATCTGACACATCTTCACCTTTTCAGCCGTTTCTCCCTGCCTGAGTTTCAAAATCCCAACTTTTTCATTCCAATGCGTAACTTGCTTTCTTCAGGTTCGATTCAAGCTAGAAAACTCGGAAATCCGATATCACACGAGGGAGCTATGATCTTTTTCTGGTGAAAGGCGCAGTCCGCCCTAGTCCTGGTCAATCCCTTCCTCAAATCTACACATCTTCACCTTTTCAGCCGTTTCTCCCCCCGTGGGTTTCAAAATCGAAACGTTTTTGTTCCCTTGCGTAACTTGCTCTCTTCTGGTTCGATTCAAGCCAAAAAACACGGAAATCGGGAGCTATCAGCGTTTTATGCTGAAGGGCACAGTCCGCCCCGGTCCTTGTCGGTCCCCTCCTCACATCTGACACATCTTCACCTTTTCAGCCGTTTCTCCCTGCCTGAGTTTCAAAATCCCAACTTTTTCATTCCAGTGCGTAACTTGCTTTCTTCAGGTTCGATTCAAGCTAGAAAACTCGGAAATCCGATATCGCACGAGGGAGCTATGAGCTTTTTCTGGTGAAGGGCGCAGTCCGCCCTAGTCCTGGTCAGTCCCTTCCTCAGATCTACACATCTTCACCTTTACAGCCGTTTCTCCCCGCCTGAGTTTCAAAATCCAAACTTTTTTTTTCCATTGCGTAGCTTGCTCTCTTGTGGTTCGATTCTAGCCCGAAAAGTTGGAAATCCGATATCGCCCGAGGGAGCTATGGGCTTTTTGTGGTGAGGGGCGTAGTCCGCCCCGGTTCTGGTCGGTCCCTTCCTCAGATCTCACACATCTTCACTTTTTTAGCCTTTTCTCTTGGCCTGAAATTCAAAATCCATTGCGTAGCTTGCTGTCTTCTGGTTTGATTAAAGCCAAAAAACTCGAAATCCGATATCGCACGAGGGAGCTATAAGCTGTTTCCGGTAAAGGCCGCAGTCCGCCCCGGTCCTGGTCGGTCCCTTCTTTAGATCTGACACACCTTCACCTTTTCAGCCGTTTCTCTCAGCCTGAAATTCAAAATCCAAACTTTTTTGTTCCATTGCGTAGCTTGCTCTCTTTTGGTTCGATTAATGCCAAACAACTCGAAATCCGATATCACACGAGGGAGCTATGAGCTTTTTCTGGTAAAGGCCGCAGTCCGCCCCAGTCCTGGTCGGTTCCTTCCTCAGATCTGACACACCTTCACCATTTCAGCCGTTTCTCTCGGCCTGAAATTCAAAATCCAAGCTTTTTTGTTCCATTGCGTAGCTTGCCCCCTTCAGGTTCGATTCAAGCCAAAAAACTGTTGGATTTTATGGTAGTGAACTGTGAAGATTAGTTAGATTTTATGGTAGTTAACTGTGAACATTAGGTTCACATATTACATTTCATGTTTAGGCCACATATAGGCAATACTATCTTTTTCTGAAAAAAAAAATTTCCACTCTTTTACTGCTTCACAGTCGTCTGTACCACTTACCCTTGTCTTGCGCATCTCATTCGTGCTGCACAGATCCACGCAGGAAATCCTTCACATGGTATCAGAGCGAGTTGGAAATTGCTGAGCGCGTCGCCATCCGTTCCATTTTCATGCGCGGTTCTGTTCGGGTAAGAAAAGAAAACCAGATTTGATTCAATCGCATTTTCTACATCGCATTTCATTGTTCGTCACTCTCCGCCCTGCTACATCGAGATTCGAACTTGCGACCTGAAGCTAGAGGCACAGAGCTCTTAACAATGAGCTATTGGGATTTGTTGGTTTCATTGTGGCTGCATACACTTGAGGTAAAGCTGAAACTATTTCTTTTTCCTTTTGTCATTTCAATCACTGAAAATGGCTGAAAAGTGGTGTGATGTATTGAGAATGCTTGCACCTGAGGATAAATTGGATGGTTCTAATTATCCAATGTGGGCATATATGATGCGTCATGTTTTGGTTGCGAAAGGCTTGTGGAATATAGT
>JBBBWG010022302.1:0-12181 GCA_037176905.1 Azolla pinnata
AGAAAGGAAGGAAGGCAGGGGAATGCTGCTGCAACATCTAATTAACCTCAGAGCCGCCAGCATCTGGACATGGCAGCACATCATCCGCACCATCACGGCCACCATCATCACCACGTGAGCGGCGGCGCAGCGGCAGCGGGAGGAGGAGGAGGAGGAGGAGGAGGAGGAGGAGGAGGAGGGGGAGGCGGAGGAGGGCTGTTAGGCCTGCCGCTCTCATCATCGGGCCACCATGGCGGCGGCGGCGGAAGCGCCGGAAACAGCAATAGCAGCGGCAGCGCCTTGCATTCGTCGCACCACCACCATCACCACCTGCAGCAGCAGCAGCAGCAGCAGCAGCAGCATCACCACCTGCAGCAGCAGCAGCACGGCATGGGAGGAGGAGCGGCGGCGGCGGCGGGGCAGCAGCAGTCGGACGACGAGACGAGCGGCAACAGCGGCGGCACGGGCACCAACACGAGCGATCAGCAGCAGCAGCTGGCGCTGACGACGACGACGACGACGACGACGGGCGGCGGCGGCGGCGGGGACGAGGCGCCGCGGCGGCCGCGGGGGCGGCCGCCGGGGTCCAAGAACAAGCCGAAGCCGCCGATCATCATCACGCGCGACTCGCCGAACGCGCTGAGGGCGCACGTGCTGGAGGTGGCGAGCGGGTGCGACGTGGTGGAGAGCATAGCGGCGTACGCGAGGAGGCGGCAGCGAGGGGTGTGCATCCTGAGCGGGGCGGGGACGGTGACGAACGTGACGCTGAGGCAGCCGGCGGCGCCGGGGGCGACGGTGACGCTGCACGGGCGCTTCGAGATCCTCTCGCTCTCGGGCTCCTTCCTGCCGCCGCCGGCGCCGCCGGGGGCCACGGGGCTCACCATCTACCTGGCGGGCGGGCAGGGCCAGGTGGTGGGCGGCAGCGTCGTCGGCGCGCTGCTCGCCGCCGGCCCCGTCGTCGTCATGGCCGCCTCCTTCCTCAACGCCACCTACGACCGCCTTCCGCTCGACGACGACGACGACGCCGCGCCGCTGCTCGCCGCCGGCCCCGTCAACGTCAACGTCAACGTCAACGCCGCCGGCGCCAGCAGCGCCGGCGCCGTCAACCTTAACCCCTTGGCCAACGCCGCCGTCGACCCCTCCTCCATCTCCCTCTACAACAACGTGCCGCCCAACCTGCTCGCCGCCGCCGCCAACATGAGCCAGCTCCAGCAGCAGCAGCAGCAGCAGCAGCACGCCGCCGACGTCGTCTACGGCGGCTGGCCGCCCCCCGCCGGCGCTCGATCCGGCGCTCCCTATTGATTCTTACCTTCTCTCTCGCTCCACGCTTTCATCACTCGACCCTTGATCTCTTCCCTATCTCCTCCCCCAAACCCCTAACCCCGACAAACCCGTAACCCTAATCTCCCCCCCACAGACCCGTAACCCTAATCTCCCCCCCCACAAACCCGTAACCCTAATCGCCCCCCCACAGCCCGTAACCCTAATCCCCCCCACAACCCGTAACCCTAATCCCCGAGAAACCCTTTACCCGTAACCCTAATCCCCCCACAACCCGTCACCCGTCACCCGTAACCCCCTGAATCGACCCGTTTAATGCTGTTGGCCTCGCCATTGCCCACCCTCCTTCTTCTACCTCCAGCTGCTGCTGCTGCTCCTCCTCCTCCTCCTCCCCCTCCTCCTCCTCCTGCTTCTTCTGCTTATTCTTCTTCTGCTATTGCTGCTTCTTCTTCTTCTCCAGCGGCGCATTATGGGTCCTTGCCGCCGTCGCCCACCTTCATCAGCGACCTCATCACGGATCGGATCGTGCGAAAGCAACAACACAGGCACGCCATTCAAACAGACTTGCCCGTGCTTCATCGGACAGCAGCAGCAGCAGCAGCAGCAGCAGCAGCAGAAGAAGACGAAGAAGAAGTAGCGGCATTATGCGACGACCGGATTCAAGTAACAAGAGCATGGGATGGAAGCTGGAACGTAGGAAGACGCCGAAGATCTCTCCACTTCTCTTTCTTATTCATCAACGTCTCTCGCTCAATCAATCTCTTCCTCTCTCGATCTCTCTCTCTCTCTCTCTCTCTCTCTCTCTCTCACTCTGCGTTCTCTGCCTTTCTGTCGGCCTGTCTGTCTGTCTCCGTCTCCGTCTTGTCTCCATGGCGATGGTGGTGGCGACGCTAAATGTGGCTTCTGAGTACCTACCTCCATTTGTTTTTCTTCTGCTATTCGCTCATTTCTCTCTCTCTCTCTCTCTCTCTCTCTCGCCACAGCCATCGCCATATCTATATCTATATCTATCACTCCATCTTTTCCAGCCTGTACTTCGGAGAGAGAGAGAGAGACAGACAGACAGACAGAGAGACTGTTTCCTAGGACATTTCCGAATGAAGAAGATCCACAGAAAAAGAAACCGTGTATTTACCGCAGTCCCATTCTTTTTGTATCGAAAACAGAGAAGAAGAAGGAAGAAGGAAGACGAAAGATTTGGAAGAAGGAAAGGAAGAAGAAGATGATGATGATGAAGAAGAAGAAGAAGAAGAAAGTATAACTTGTTTTGAAGGAAGGATTCATTCGCCCCACCCCAATGGCTTTGTGATTCTAGTTGTGATGAAGAAAATTGGCGACGACGATTCTAGTTGTGTGCAAATGCTAACATTGGCGACGACGATTAGAAGAAGAAAATTGATATAGGTTAGATTTGATTATCGTCTGCGTAGCTCAAATTATGTGAACTGTGAGACCAGCAAGAACTAAATAGAATGGTTGATAGACATGGAAGGAGCTGTGCTTGCTAACATTGGCGATGGTGATTAGAAGAAGAAAATTGTTATAGATTTGATTTGATTTATCGTCTACATAGCTCAAATTATATGAACTATGAGACCAATAAGAACAACTAAATAGAATGCTTGATAGACATGGAGGGAGCTGTGCTTGCTAACATTGGTGACTGACGATTAGAAGAAGAAAATTGATATAGGTTAGATTTGATTATCGTCTGCGTGGGTCAAATTATATGAAGTATGACACCAACAAGAACAACTAAATAGAATGGTTAATGGAGGGAGTTGTGCTTGCTAACATTGGTGACGACGATTAGAAGAAGAAGAAGAAGGAAATTGGTATAGATTAGATTTGATTATCATCTGCGTAGCTCAAATTATGTGAACTGTGAGACCAGCAAGAACTAAATAGAATGGTTGATAGACATGGAGGGAGCTGTGCTTGCTAACATTGGTGATGGTGATTAGAAGAAGAAAATTGTTATAGATTAGATTTGATTTATCGTCTATGTAGCTCAAATTATATGAACTATGAGACCAAGAAGACCAAGTAAATAGAATGCTTGATGGACATGGAGGGAACTGTGCTTGCTAACATTGGCGAGTGACGATTAGAAGAAGAAAATTGATATAGGTTAGATTTGATTATCGTCTGCGTGGGTCAAATTATATGAAGTATGACACCAACAAGAACAACTAAATAGAATGGTTAATGGAGGGAGTTGTGCTTGCTAACATTGGTGACGACGATTAGAAGAAGAAGAAGAAGAAGAAGATAGATTGATATAGATTAGATCCAGTGCCCTTCATGCTCAAGAACATCATCTCGATTGACGAATTTCCCCAGGGTTTCGGGGCATGAAATCCTAATTGCACCAGTTGTATGCACTCTAGTGGATCATATGAGGCCGCCCCAAATAATAAAAAAACATCGATCTCAACTTGCGCGAAGATGAGGTTCTTCCCACCAAATAATTCTGTATAATGATCATAAAAATCTCATGTTTTTGTTTTCCTAAATACTGATTTCCTTTCGATTAGTTTCAAAGATGTATGTACAAGAGATCTTCTAAAATGTATAGGAAATAAGCAAGAGATTTCTAAATGGAAGTCAGGGGTTTATTCTTGGAGAGCGAAAAAACCATTATAGTGGCTTACAATTCTATCTAGGAGAACCCATGACTAATCTAAAAGAGTGAAACGATTTTTAATATTGTATAAATGTTGCCTCTTTATTACCAAACAAACGGAGAGCGAAAACGCCACTGTAATGGCGTGTAATTCAATCTAGGAGAACCCGTGACTAATCTAAAATAGTGAAATGATTTCTAATATTGTAAAAACGTGTCCTCTATACTACCAAAGAACTATTGTAGCTCCCTTCCCTTATAACAAATATATGAACTAAAACCATCTAATTATTACCGGCACATGTTCAAATATTCCTTTACATTTGGTAACCCACAATTGTCAAATGGTAATAGAAGCCACCAATTGTCATGTTTCCAATACATTAGCATCTGGGCCTATGAAATCTTTTTATAGGACAGGACAACCTGGTATAGAAAATCATCAAAAGTATCTTTAAAAAAAAAAAACCAACTCAAGAGTAATCCAACCATGCTATTGTACCCTATGAAACCAATAAATGCATATTAGCCATTGCAAATAGACGTAACACTCATAGCCATACAATACATGCAAACGCACGACCAAAAATCTCATGTATTTCTAAAATTGACATGGTTTAAATCATAAGTAAACTTACTAGGCCCAATTTGGACACATTTTGACTTCATCATTATATATCGTCTAAAGGCGCTACAAGGCAAAGCAAATGTTCTATTACTTTGTTCATATATGATACCTTGTTACAATGAGAACGTACTTTTTTTTAATGTGAAATTCACATTGTAAATTATATATAAAAAATAAGCTCTACCCTTAACTAAGAAGATTTTTTTTAAATAAAAAGTTCAGAGAAAAAACATGCAAAATGTAGTAGAAAAAACTTACTTTAAGTTTGTATAAGGAATATAAGATGTCATACTTATAAGCGATGTAAATTACATCGTACAAATATAGGCATTTAACAGCATGATAAACTGCCGTCAAAGCTTAATTAATTGAATTCAATTGCTCTCAAGAGTAGAAAACTAGAAATCTCCAATGTGTGGCTATCCTTTACAACACATTAAACTCTTGATCATATGAAGGCCCTATGGAATGTTCACAATCCCATCTTTATTACCTCAAAGTACTCTCCAATGTGTAAGCTTTATCTTATTTGAAGGCTTTTTAATCTCATAATCTTGTTGTTTCTCTTTGTTTTTCGTGATCGCATTAGAAGAAAAACTCCTTTATTTTCTGCCCATTGATCTCTTTGTTTTCCGACATTGTAAAATTTTTATTACTTGAAAAAAGATATGTGTCGAATCACTGTCATTTTCTTTGTACTCTATTCGTATCATTATTTGGTCCCAAGCTAATAAGATTGATTCTTCTGGAAAGATAAATTAACATAGATTCTGTAACAAGCATAAGGGGGAAAAAGATTTGATAGGTACTCTTGGATAAGCTGAGTTCAAGCTTCAACTGAATGAGACCTGCCAATGACATACTAATTTTTCTTAATCCAATTCTTTTCTAACTATTCAAAAATTAACCAAAATAAGACAAAGTGTAATTGTTGAATAACATTTCATTTTCATCAAATACTTGAGGTTCGTAATATGATTCTTGCTTGGAGCTTTTTTATTTCCATTGGCCTCCTACAGGATGCGTTTCGGTCAATTCGGTTAGATGATATACTCTTCTGTTACTTACAACATTATTATTAAAAAATATTCTCTTATTTTGCTCTACATACAAGAAAGAACGCCCGAAACTAGCTCACCACCGAGAGTGACAACTTAATCCATGCGCTCCTCGACTTCTTCTTTGGACACCATCTCCTCTTCTTCAAGCCTCTGTTTCTTCACTAATCGATCTTGAATTTGTTTCTATTGTCAATCAAAACAAATGGGAGGAGTTGGCCCTTGCGAGGACTAGTCTTGTATCAACTTTGAGATTATCGTGGCTACTTAAGGTTTCCCTAAAACATTAGGGGCCACAACCAAGACTGTTAAACTATTGTTTATCAAGGATAACATATCGAAAAAAAACCCCCACTTGTCTCTGCAAGAATCTTAAACAAGTGTATTATCTGCATCCGTGTAAT
This sequence comes from Azolla pinnata, assembly GCA_037176905.1. Lineage (NCBI taxonomy): Eukaryota > Viridiplantae > Streptophyta > Polypodiopsida > Salviniales > Salviniaceae > Azolla > Azolla pinnata. The sequence continues at coordinate 5,977 of JBBBWG010022302.1, forward strand.
CCAACGTCAGAATATACTCGTATCTCGACCTGCCTCTCGATGTATTGTGTTTCGGCAACAGACGATAACAAAGCACCTTTCTTTGCTTGGTGCTGCATGCTGTATTGATGATGAAGAAGAAGGTTTTAGGTTCTTAATCTTCTTTCTTTGTTTTTTATCATTGTCTAGTCGAGTCGCATCTTGTTCTTCAACATCATCATTCGCACAAAGCGATTGGCATTTGGCCAAAAAATCAGCTTACCTGGTGATTATAGCTTTCCATTGACAATGCTAAGCATTGCATTTTTGAGTGCTTGGATGTCCTTGAGTGTTTTCTTCTATTTTTGTCTCTGGAGTATCCTCAATATAGTTGATCTACCCATAGTTAGGATGACTTATGGTTTTTAACCCAATGTTAACTAGCCATAGTTAGCATAACCTATGATTTTAACAAAATAACTATAGTTATGATAACCACAATTATTTGTTCCATTAGTCTACCTGTATCAAACTTTGTTCATGGTTCAACTAAAGACTATAGTTCACATTACATCTCAGTTACATGAAGTCTATAACATAGACATTATTATTTTCTTGGAGGCAGTGAGTAAGATGTTTTCTTAAACCCATGCATGCAACTACGTCGACATCCTGATAACAGAAGATGAAAAGGCAAATGCTCAATATGCATTGACATCACACTGCATTGCTCGAGCTTTGGAGCGGAAGAACTCGATGCATCATCGACAAAAGTTATTAGAATATCCTGAGAAGTATATGGCCCTGATGATAGATGACAATGAATCAAAAGACAACCTATTTGTCGCACTTCTCTTGTGTTCCATGAGATGTTGATGGGGACACATTTTTCCAGTTTCGTTTAGTTGGGTGCTTGATTTATAATGTTTTTATAACATATCCTAACATCCACAATGATCCTAATCTGATCATTCCAGCGCTCAACAAAGTGTTCCATGGTTGGGGTAAACAGTCCTGTAGATACTTTTTGTAAGCATATCGGTTGGAAGGAAACCCAAGATGTGACGGTTCTTTCACAACACTCCAGAGAAACAAATGAATAACTACTTCAACTCGCATAACTCTTTCGTAAGGAAATGTATTTGTAACAAACAAACCTCTATCGGGCTCATGGAAGGTTTGAAGTACTTCCAATCAGATTCATTCGATGTGATGGAGCACTTCACTCCCATCACAAATACAAGTTTACTCTTCATTACGAGAAAACAAGGTAAATACCTTTCTTTCTCCTGTGTAGATTCAGCTTCTCTAGCTCCTTACAAACAAGTAATTAGGACTTTCCATCTTTGCTCCATGCCTGATTCCTTTTGGCAAGAGGAGGTAGCTCTTCTGAAGGTCCAGTTGGAAGTTTTTCGCCTGTTTCTAGCTCAATTTTCTTCTTTAAATCTTGTAGAACTTGTATTTGAGCTAACTTCTGGGGTGACAGAAGATCCCAGTAGATTCCTACCAAAATCCCCAAAAAATAGCTTAGATGGGATTTTATCCAGCTCTGATAATGCATTTTGATGCATTCATTAGAAAATACCAACATAAACCATATCAGCCAGAAACCTTGCGGTTTTGGAATTTTAGTGTCAGTATAAATCACTTGAGTTGGTGTGCAAATAACGTCCACGGGCACATCATGAACCCGCAATTTTGATGCCGAAATGTCATGGACTAGCTGTTTATCATGAACTAAACAAGAGGAAATAAAACATTAATGAACTAGAATGATAAACTCCAAGGATCTGACCTCACAACCCAGGAAATTTTGTCCCCTCACTTGTAGTGACCACTAGCGTGGAGTCATCAATTGCACCCATGTATCTTAAGAGCCCATACTCCAATTCAGCAAACCCCTGGAAGGTAAATTTTAATAATGAACAACTCCCAATGTAATTTTTGCAAACGAGAAATTATGTACAAGCACAATCACATGCTTGTAGATGAAATTGCTTGATGTCGAGATTCAACTTGAGGTGAGTGATTGAACTGGATTCTGATAAAGCCCAAACCCCCCACAACGCTGCTAGAACTTAGGACTAAAACTGCTAATCTCAATATCATACCTCTCCCTTGCCAAGTCGGGCACCAGTTGTTGGATCTACTGCAACTGATCCAATAACAAGCATATCAACTTTTAGCTTGGCATCTGTTCCAATAGGTTTGCCATATTTGGCAGCTCCAGCTGTGGTGCAAGCCTCGGGAATGATGCTTCTCGCAAGAAAAGAAGTATCTAACTCTGTGAAGAATCCAGTTATCAATCTTGGTTGCGGCACCAACAATTTCTTATTTCCTGTTACGAGGACCACAGATTCATAAAAGTTTTGAACTTTCATCATTTGTATCTGAGAACATTAAAAACAGGAAGATGTACCAGATAAAGTAAGGTAGCGCACTTGCTTCTGAGGAGAATCTGGATTGACTTTGATACACTTGGCAGATACAAAAGCTGGAAGGCTAGCTAGCTTGCTTAAGAATTACACAAACATGTCTAAATGGAATGCACCAAATAGATAACATCCCTCTGTAAAGATTAGATTTTCAAGAAAAGATAATTTATGCTTTTTTGGGAAATGTAGGAATCACACCAAGCCAGCTCTACAATAATGAAAATAAGAACAATGCCTCATTCAACAAACCAGTTAAACAACTCAAACGGCTTGTGTAAATAACTGTCAATGCCCAGCAGAATCAATTCATGCGCCAAATGTGCGCACAAGTAAGGTGAGGCATCAGTTTGGTTTGGTTTAGGGAGGCTCAAACCCCCCAAAGCGTCAAATGTTTTGGGAACTTAAACTGAAGCATACCAAACTAGGAAACCACAAAGACCAAATCAGACCTAACCAAACCATTTGAGTCATTAAACTGGTTAAACTATTTGAGCCCCGAGTTTGAACCATTTACACTAAACCTTTAAGCTAAACCCAAAACCTGCACCAAACCTCCAAATCAAACCAAAAGCCAAAGCCATGGTTTCCTGTTCAATTTCGGCTCAAGCCAAACCATTATTGTATGAGAGGCCCCAATAATTATAGTGCTGAACTATTGGTTGTATTGCTGTATAAAGCATTTGGTGTGATACAAGCAGCAACTTGAAAATCAATCCAATAACCATCCTTTTCCTAAAAGTTTTTAACATTAATGCCAGGTATAAATACTTAACAGGCCTCGATTCATCACGCTGATAACAAATGTAGCACACCAAAGGCAGGCCAACCACATTAACAAACAAACTTTACGAACAATGACGCATACCCATTTCACTGAACCAGTGAAGGTAATACTGTCATTCTGATGAGAAAGACAAGATATGCTTTATTTTTCTCATTAGAGATAATTTATCGTATTGCAAGTTGAAGTCTATTTTGACTCCACCTTTCTCAAACCTACAACCCACATGCTTGATTTCTCTTCTTCTTCTCAAACTGTTACTAACATAGGGCCATTCTTCCCTCCATCTTTTCTCAAAGCGATCACTTTATGCTTGATCGAAAATCTGGTCTGACTCAAAATCACATCCATATCCTTTGTTAAATATAGAGAGAGAGAGAGAGAGAGTTCTACTTCGATGCTCAAGGACAATAGGCAAAATTTTCGATCTCGGAGTGAATTGAATTTTACCTGGGAAGCTGCCAGGGATGCTCCGACAAAGTTTGGGATGCGGTGATGAACGGGACGAGGGTAAGCGGCGACGTCCTCCCGCTCGAGAAGGTCCCAAATCCGCTTGCGGATAGGCCATTTCCAAGCTCCGCCATCGCCCACACCCTCCGGTTCCGGCGCCGTCGGAGATTCGCGCTCCTGAGCGAAGAGACGAGAGAGGAGGAGGCGGGAAGGAGCCATGGGGCGGCGCTTCTGCAGGGCGGACGCTGCGGGAGCGATCCGCAGGGGGGACGAGCAGCAGAGAAGCGCCATAGCCTTGCCTCCAGGAACAGGGGAGGAAGCGATGCCCCTGAGCTTTGTCTAATTGCAGAAATACCCCCCTGTTTTATAGTTAACAAAACTGTATTTAGTTTGGGAAGATCTGGAGACCAGAAAACAGAAACCCCTGACAAATTTTACTGATTACATTCCTTTTTTTCAAAGGCCTGATGAAACCCAAAGTTTTACGACTGATTTCATCGCTAATCGCCGATTAGCGGGATTGCTCGATGTTCGTCGGCGTCGTTATCTTCCTACTGCCCGTTTCTCGATCGCTTCCCGCTTCCTGCTGTCTGCTTACCGATCGATTTCCCTTGCTGCTGCGCTCGACTGACATAAGTTAGCGTGATCTCGGAATCTCTGATTTCTTCGCTGTTAATCGGTGTTAAACCTATCATTTGTAATTCTAATAGGCATCGAAATGTAATTAATACATTTGTCAAGAGTTTTCGGGGTGATTTTCCCTTTAAAAAAAGAAAACCAGCACATGGGAACTGCTTGGCAAGCATGGCCATGACAATCGATGCAATACACAGATTACACAGGCTGAGCTCTCGTCTTTTTCTTTCCACGACAGAGGGGACTGCATCGAAAGCGAGATATGATGAATGTAATCGAGCAAAGTCTTTCCGGAAAGATGTTTGGGTTGTATACTAAGAGAATGGAAGCATGTAAAAAATTCTCGTGTAAATAACGGTTGAAAGCAATTAGTGTTCTAAGTTGTGATCATGCGTGAGCTGAGCTATACCGGATAAGGAGAACCAATGAGCTATTTCAATTCGTCGTCAGTCGTCGGCCCTCTTGTACTCAAGGTCTCCTAGTAGTATGATATTTTGTCCTTAGCCAGTTTCAAACCCGATCGATGTCCTGTAATAGAAGCCTTCAATATTAACCATTATACTATCCTGTTTACTAAAAAAAACAAAGGAAATTGCAGTTGTTTGATAGCATTCCATAAACAATTTGATATGGAACTGTTACGGGTGTAACATTATGAACCAATGTATAAAACTAATTTAAATGGTTTAAAGGTAGGATAAGTGGGAAACCGATTATTTTAGGACTAGGTCAAACCCATATGGTCACTAGATTAGTGTGAACACATCTAGTGGTCAGGGAGCCCTGGAAGTTTGACTAATATAAAGGGGACTAGCTATCTCCTTTAGGAGGGCACCTAGAAATGCTGTGAAGACTCCCTTGGTGAGGCTAAGCTCTCTGGTCAATGGATCCGTACCTGTCAAACTTTCGAGGTATATCCAAGGTAATCACCTGTGGTATGGGACACATGTATTGTTTTTAGTCTTCAGTCCTTCGCTCGGGGGTGATTGGTGAAGTTAATCACTCTTAAACCATGCTATTCTCTCTAATCTCTCTCTCAAATACTGCTTATCATTAGTAGATCCTAATAAGAACTCATTAAACTACCCGGAATATTCTGGCTAATGCATGACCGGAAATTCTTCAGCACTTGGCAATTGTGCATTAGCCGGAATCATCTCCTTGAACGAGTTCAACATCGAACTATGCATGTAAAAGAGCATCAGATCAGATCAGAGTCGGTTTTGAAGCGGATCGATCGGCGAGCGAATCGCAGGCGCTGGCGAATCGAGAAGATCGGGGGAAGCCGGATCCGATCGCAACGACTGGGATCGGTTTCTAGAGCGTATCGGTCGACACACAGATCAATCAGAATCGATCGAGATTCCAATGAACCCAACAGATTCCAGTTACTGGAGTTCTTCCAAACACAAGTGAAGCAATCAAAATCAATCAAGATTCCAGTGAATCCCACAGATTCCAGTTCTCAAGACATTCGCAGATTCCAGTTCAGTTCCGCACGTGCGGCCGGCACGTGCGGCATACGATATGCTTCTTCTTCGCGAGAAACAGAGAACAGAGAACAGCGACAGAGAACAGAGGCAGCGAGGAACGACAGCGACAGCGACGGAGACAGAGCTTCCATGGCTTCTCCTTCCTCTTCCACGGCAGCTCGAGTTCTCGGGCCTGACAGCGATGAGGTTCTCTCTCTCATTCTCTCTCTCTCTCTCTCCCTCTCTGAATAGATCTCTGAATCCGTGTCTTTGACCCCTCGGTTTCTCTCACCTTGTCTTACAGGAGCTCCTCATCGAGGCTCGAATGGGGAAGATGATCGTCGAGGATAGGCTCGTGAAGCCAGAGCTCAGGAAAGGCATGCTCAGGTTAATATGGGTGAGGTTGGGGGGGGGGGGGGGGGGGGGGGGGGGGGGGGGGGGGGGGGGGGGGGGGGGGGGGGGGGGGGGGGGGG
>JBBBWG010022313.1:0-12178 GCA_037176905.1 Azolla pinnata
GCGATCCTTCAATGAGTCCCAAAGGACTTTTGGATCTTCCTCAGTCATGTACTCATTCTTAAGAGTAGCATTCAATGAGTGACATTATATGGTTATTTGATAATAAAAACAATTATCGTAACTACTTAGAAAACCAAGAATTAAATGTCACGTTTAGGGTTTCCATGCTAATGTTTAATATGGGTAGACTCTTTGTATATGCCAATCATCTCCTATGTCGACCAAACTTTGAGTCGATGGATCCATCTATTGAACGACCTAAGGGTTATTAGGTCTTTGCCTATTGGGGGTTTCAACCCAATAAAGGCATGACCATGATAGGTCTCTTCCGATTTGCACGGCTAGGATTAAAACCCTAGTCGTCACTTCCGCGTATTCGAGGCGGTGACGGAATCCTAGTGGGGCATACAGGTGCCACAATCGGGAAAGGAGGATCCATCGGCAAGTCAAGCCAACGATGGAGGTGAAGTAATAGTGTGGCTACAAGCTCAACACTGATGCCAGTCATCGGCTTCGAGCCGTGTCCAACTTTCTATAAACTATAGCTTCAAGCTATATGACAGCAGGTCTTGGCTCAGCTCATAGGCCGATAATCATCAGTCAGAAGTCATGACATATTCAATCCTCGTCCCGGCCGCGTGCGGTAGCGCGGGAGGCATGCCGTGCGTACCGATGGCAACGGGAAGTAGGTCATAGTATCGCTTCAGGCAATAATTGATGACTAGGACTAAAAAGAGTCTATTATCCGGGATTTCAAATGACGGTATAACGACATAAGAGTAATGGCTCAATTCGGTGGCCATAAAAAGAAGAAGAGGAGGAAGAAGAAGACAATAGATACAATATGCTTAATCCAATTTATTCAAAGAATTGAAATTGATCAATTACGATGAAATACCTTAGTCCGAGCAATTCGTGCTGATAACGTGTTGTAAAACGTGTCGTTCGTAATCGATCAACGCATTGGATGAGAAGGAACTCCAAAGATACACACACACACACAGATAGGTATAGATGGTGAGAGAATAATTGTATTAATTCGATGATGATCTCTCCTAAGCAGTCACTCTCTCCTTCTCTTTATCTCCTCTCCTAACACTACTGGTGTTTATATAGTTGTAGAAAGGAGCTATTTTGGTATGAGCCCATCTCTAGTCCCACTCTTGATATAGGCGTTTGCTTTCTTCAGACGCTTTAAGAGGGTTCTATTCAGATTTAGAGGCAGGAGGGTTAGATGCCAGAAATAGAAGGCGTTCAGAAATAGAGGAGTGGGACGACCCACTCAGTTTCATAATAAGTACAAATGGTTCGACGATACAACACTTCGGTGGAAATTTCGACATTCCTTCAAAACATTTACCACCATAAAGGCCTTATCACTCACATCACATCATTCAAAAAGATCCTCATTGCCTCTCTCTTGAAAAACCAAGAAATCTTCAAATTTCTAGATATTGCCCTCTTCTCGAGAGTCCAATTGGATTTTGATCTCTAAAAAATGTTTTTTTTAGTGGCATTGCCCTCTTCATGGCTACCTATCATCACCTCATAAGTATTGGTGGTAGGCCTCACTATCGAATCCCTCACAGTGTGCATTTGAGTGCAAAAAGAAATTATGCGGATTGGTGCTCACACCGCAAGCGGAATGGCTCTAACGCAATATTTACAACAATAACTGAACTTTAAATGGGGGTTAAAAAACAATGCTCGACCCACCACTAGTTCGACAAAAGTTTTGTACATAATGTGGTCGAAATGGTTATCTCGAACGTGAATGTTATACCAAGCGTCGAGAATAACATCAAGAACCATAACCACATCAATAATATTGTGAACATCTAAGAGCACATTTTAACTCAACGCCCTTGAGCTTCGACAATATGAAATAGTCTCTATAACTATTCTTATCATTACTAAATAGTAGCAATAGTGTGCCTTCACCCATTACATGATACCACAAAAATGTTCACTTCGCCAATAGAGGCAGCTTTCAAGTAAGATCCATGTCTAGCTCAAGAACAACCACTCACAACAATTAGTGTTTGAAACCTTTACGTGACCTTACCAAGTGAAATAAACATCACAAATCTAGAATGCACATCATATTCCAGGTCTTAGCCAAAATATCCTTTAGTTTACAACTATTATGTTGAGTGGGATAACTACTTCAAAGAGATTACTTATATCTCATAACAAAATCTGTCCAACCCACATTTTGTAATTGGTCACACATCCACTTATATGCTCCATGTAACTAAAACTGTGTTTAGTCTTATGTGACATTGTAGGTTCGATCATATCAATAGCGATACATACACTACATCACATAATAAAAATAAGTTCTGTGCCAACTTACTATTATACTTGAACCCAATTGAATTATATGAAGATGACATTCCAGGGAAGTCAAGCCACAAGAGTCATCCAAAATTTCAAATCAAATCCACTCAATTAAGCCAATCTGTTCATAATGACCCATGTGAGCCCATGGAAACGAGCTCACTCACAAGCCAACATTGCTTTCTAACATTCATGGACGATTTTAGTAGGAATACAACCATCTATTTTTGTAAGAAAAAGTCTGTCAACGTGTTCATGTACTTGAAGAGTATTGCAACCTTTTCATTCAGCAACATGATCACCTCCCAATCCATGTACTTCGCTCCGACAATGGTAGTGACTAGCTTGAGTGTAAAGAAGGTAATCCAAACTCAATTTACCGTACTATATACACCTCAACAAGATAAGGTGTCTAAACGGAAGAGCTGCTGGGGCTATGCTTCTTAGGCAGGACATCGACTAGCTATTGGGAAGAGGTAGTGCGATGACATGATATGTCTAAAATCAAGTTCCAACCCCAATGCCACACCATACATTCATTGGTTTGGCAAGTCACCTAATGTTCAACATCTCCGGATTTTTGGATTTGAAATGAATCTCTTGATCACAACCGTTATTTGTTTAGCCATTAACCTTTTGACAAAAAGCAAGAAAGATTCACATTCTCATCAACTAAAGTATAACATGTGACAATGACTCTAGTTACAACACTCAAAGAAGGACTTTGACTAAAGAAATTTCTGAAGGATACAACTCTATAATCTAATAATCCTCTTTGTCTATGATGTGACATTGTCAACCATCTCCTTGCGAAAAATCTCAAGCATTCTAAGCTAATAAAACACATTGCGATGACGCAGCAATTTACTAGAGAACTATTATATGCGAGCAATATTGAGGTTATCCACGTTCGCACTTATACACAATCGTTAGACTTTCTAACCTAGTCACTTCAAAAGTCTAAGCATTATGAATGTTGTAATAAAAGAGGACTAAAACCTACTTAATATTATCTAACTTAGTAAATACTATTATCATTTAATATTAAATCATAATAATATTTACTACTTCCTCATTGAGCTTCCCAAAAGACCTAACTTATTGATACTAAATATTAGTCTATTGCCATTACAAAATAGTATTGTGAGTGACAAATTGATGCTCATATATATGTGTGTGTGTGTGTGTGTGTGTGTGTGTGTGTGTACATTCCTTTTGACATTAAATAAGAAAACCTCTTTCTGCTTAAACTCTTTCAGGAAATCTGCCTTTGTCGTGTATCCCCGCTTTAGATATAAGCTGAGAGCGATAGGAGCTAAAGATTATTTACAACTCAAGTGAGAGGCACTGCCGATGATGATAGCATTAAGGAGTGAGCTCCTTAAAACATGATAGTTGGTTTCAATGGCCATAAGTTTTTGGAGCACCGAGTGAAATATGCTGTATGTAACGATTATGTGTTGTTTATGGAAGAAGCCATATCCATCAATGATAGCTCAATGAGTCATAATATCGAATGTGCTTTACGCCTTCTTGCCCAGCGTTGCTAACATAAGTTTGAAATGGTCCTACTGCAGATTATTATAACTACTTTTGGCAGTGTTATATGCTTTTCGAAGTGGATTGAGTGCTGGTGGTGCAGAGGATTGGGAAGCTGGACCCCTAGAGAGTTGTCACCCCTTATCCTGTTGTTGCAGCCAAAGAGTCGAAGCACTAGTACACTAAACCATAAAAGCTCGATAATAATCTTCAATGGTCGGATATCTCGGTACATTGTATACAGAGAGAGACATGTCACACAAACACACACTTGTTGGTTGCAGAGATAAGGAGAACCCAACCTCCTTAAAGGTAGAATAGTAGAGTAGAGCAAAGCAGAGCGAGTTGTCGCAGCTGGATTTGGCATCTAGTTAGCGGAAGTTCCCCGATGTATGTCATCGAGGATGCTGTGACATGGAAGCTTAGGATGTTGGGGACAACAAGACGAAGCAAAACCGGTGGCCGACACACTCAGTAGTCTGGTGGACGCTAGAAGGGCACCCAACAACTAGACTAGCAAAGTCGAGACGAGACGCTGGAATCAGTGTAGGCAGGCACTGAATGTAACTCGAGAGGGAGCAACTAGCTCTGGGTCAGCTTGAGTACTGACTAGATCATGAAATGTTAGGGTTTAGGGTTTAGGGTTTTGTGGAGGCTATAGAGTTGCTAGCTAGTAGGTGACTCGGACGCCCTGGTAGCGCAGGATCTCACCGATGAGCTCGCCGCGGCCAGAGCCGACGTATCGGCCGAGCGTGCGACCGGCTCGGATGAAGACGAACGTGGGCACCTCGACGACGTCCAGCTTGCGGAGGAGCTCCATGAGCTCGTCGTTCTCGTCGCCGTTGATGCGCGCGAAGACGGCGGCTCCGCGCATCTTGCGCGCGAGCTTCATCACCGTCGGGTACACCTTCACGCAGGGCCCGCAGTGCTTGAGCCCGACGTCGAGAACCAGAAGCTTGTCGTTCTCGGAGTTCTCGGCGATGAGATCCTTGAGCTCCTGCCGGCTATGGAGCTGAAGTATCGGGTTGTCGGCCGGGTCGCCGTAGTAGAGCACGTCTCCGAGAAGCTCCTCTGGCCCCGATATCCCCGCCTCCTCGTGCACCACCTGTTTTTACGAGCACGAGCGCGATCGATCAAAATACAGACATACTGGACCTCGTGGTCAAGTCAGTGCGGGCTAGAAGCACGTTCGAAAGAGGGAACCGGAATCCGAGGACGTGCAATTCTACTTACTTGACCATTGCATATGAAGTGATCGAGTGTGAACAGAACGGAACAGGGAGCTAGGCTTTTGGGACATCATCTCCTGATGATGTCGAGGCTTTTCTATTGTGACAAGGCTAGTCGTGTGTCGCTAATCTCGACTAGAGTCTTCTTCGAAGCCAAAAGTACAATCTCCTTCAATCAACTCTCTCCAATTTTCCTTATCTATGCTTACGATTAGATCTAGCTAGCCTCGGGAAAAAAAACCCACCTCCTTGTTCTTGTAGAACACGAAATTAACTAACCACGGTTCGTACTTTCGACGGCCATCTGACTTTATTGAGTCATCCCTTACAATGCCAACTTCATTCAAGCATTGTCGACCCTAAATCTCCTGATGATGTCGAGGCTTTGCTAGTGTGACAAGGCTAGTCGTGTGTCGCTAATCTCAGCCTAGAGTCTTCTTCGAAGCCAAAAGTACAATCTCCTTCAATCAACTCTCTCCAATTTTCCTTATCTATGCTTACGATCAGATCTAGCTAGCCTTGGGAAAAAGAACCCACCTCCTTGTTCTTGTAGAACACGAAATGCGGCACGCTCTCCACCTTGGCCCTCTTACAGAGCTCCTTGGTCTCCTCCGACTCGTCCCCCATGACGAGCAGAAAGACGGCGTCGGGGCACGAGGTGCTGAGCTCGACCATGGCCGGGTAGATCTTCTGGCTCTTCTGGCTATGGCTGGCCGCGTACTCGACGACCACGAGCCGGCTCTTCGCGCCCTCCAGCGCGTCCTCGAACTGCTTCACCGTGTGCACCTGCACCACGTTCGCATCTCCCGCGTTGCCAGCATTGCCGTTGCTCGCGCTCTTCTTCGTCGTCGCCGATCCCGATGGGCTCGACGAAGATGCCATAGCCATGGCCTGCATCGGGATTCTTCGCGTCGATTTCCGCCATGCCCTATATGTTGTTGTGGAGGATGAGGCTAGTGCCGATGAAGAGCTCGCCCGCCTGCACTGGCCCCATCTCGGCGCATTCGCCACATCTTCTGCCTGCTGCACCATCATCGCCCATGGCCTACTGCAGCAGCTGCTGTTGCTGCTGCCGCCGCCGCCACCTCCAGCTCCGCCGAGAGCGGCCATTAGGGTTAGGGTTAGCGATGAGGATGAGGATGCACAAGTGGCGATGCTGCTGGCCATATTGCCCGCCGCTAAACTAACTGCCTGGTTTTGGGTTGGTTGGTTGGTTGGTTGGTTGGTTTTACAGACAGATCGAAGCGCCGCCCGAGCGCTTGCTTTTGATCGCTTTAAATAAGGAATGAATCAGAGAGAAGATAATCCCATCGCCAAAGAAGAAGAAAGAAGAAGAAGAAGAAAGATGAAAGAAGAAAGGAGGAGGAGGAGGAGGGGGAGGAGAGAAAGAGGAAGAAGAGGATTCAGAAGATGATGACGTTTGTGTGGTTTGCGTTGTTTCTCCAAATTGCACGCTGTGCCCTTCCTCCTCCTCCTCCTCCTCCCTTTATACCGATATCTCATGCCTATTGCCCCTCCATCTTCTTTCTGGGCCCTTTACCCCATCTACGAACGATCGATCATGTATGTACAAGCAAGCGTTGGATCGATCCGATCGAACCCAACCCTAGTAAATTAGTATGTGTGATCGCGATGTTGTCGATAGAATCGGGCATGTGAAGAGAAACACTGTGCATTGGATAGTCACCCGTATATTGCACACATCCGGGTCGCAGCACCCCTATCGGATCAGATACGCAATTGCCAGCTTGCAGAGGCTCCCTTCCCCTGTGATCATATACGAATAAATATCTGTGACCTTCGAATGGACTACGATGCTTCGCACAAGCTCCGAAAAAAATCTCCGCACATAAGTGTTTTAGCAAAAAGTCTTCTCTTCATCCGGGCTGCTGCAAGCAAAATATCCCAATGCCATGCATCGGCCTCTGGCCTCCAATTACATGCGAGGCACGCATACATGCCAAGCGAGATGATCGGTCAAATGATGGAGAGGGATTCTCTTCGGACCAAATACACGTCACCGAGATAGAGATTCATCATCGGCAATGGATTAAGGAGGGGCCCTTCTTACTCACTTGACGAGCATGTATCGAGAAATGTATAGTGGATTGATTGACATCGATGCACGATTTCATTTTCTAAATGGTTACCGCGAGAGCTGAAAGATTTCCCCTCTTGTGTATGGGCACCTTATTGTACCACTCCAACATGAGATCTTTGGGGGCTTCTTCTGTTGGACAAATGAAGAAGAAGAGACTGGGGACAATTGAGCTTATTGATTTGTCCTAACAACCGTAGACAGAGAGGAGCACCAGAAAAAAGAAGGCAGGTGTTAAACAGCCCATCATATCATTTTCTCTCTCACACACACTCTCAACTCACACACACATGGCTTATTTAGTGTGTAAAAGACCAGTTTGGCCTTCTCACACTAGATATACGTATGTGTGAGAGATTCAATCAAGGTAGAGATAGAGAAGGATATAGAAGAAGATAACGACTATAAATTTTATTAGAAAAGAGGTATCGTGTATAAGAATCACTAACTTAGCACGAATAGTAAAGTGATTAGGTGAGGATGAGAGAAGAGAGATTTACATAGGAAAGAGTAAAGAGACAAGTGACTACAAGTTTTATTTTCATAGAGATCATCTTGCATGATCATAAGCTTAGGAAGGACAAAGAAGATCATAAAAGCAAACTAGTTTATAACTTTACAAGATTAGCCTAGAAGCTCCTCAAAAAACCCTATCTCCAAAAGCCCCTTCTTGTGCTCTTCAAACGAATATTTTATAATCGTTGTGTGGTCCTACTTTTTCCTCATTACTCTTTCTTTTTGTCACAACTTCAAGTTTTTCTTCAAACCTCTCGCTCTAAATATCCAAATTTAGATTTACAAAAGTCATAATAAAGCTTACCTCCTTAGCTTTAATTGATCATTTTGAGATCTTAAATACAATTACATATGAGCTTTTTGAGTAGATTCAAAAGAAGCTCAAAGCTTTAATATGAGGTAGTTTTGAGCTTTTTGATACAGGCTTTTGTGTGTGCCTACTTTTCTTTTTTTACCTTATTTCTAGCACAACTTTACTTTTTTTTTTTCTATATCTCTCGCTCCGCCTCCGCCTATCCAAATTCGGATCTACAAAAAAGCGAAAATAAAGTTTACCTTTCAAATTTGTTTCCTATATTTGAACTCTCAAATCAAGTTGATAAGAGGGATATGAGCTTCTTAACGCCTAAGTTTTTCTGAGCTTGCTCTTTCTAGTCTTTCCTATTTTTTTTGCTTCCACACTTCAAAGATGTTCCTCCTAACCTCGTCTCTATGAGTTCTCCTAGCTTCTTGTCTAGCACCTATTATTCCTTGAATGTCCACCTTTGCGTCACCTTTGTGTCGTGATAGCCTTGATTGCATACCACTTCTTCTAATCAAAATAATCCTGCACAGTATAGATACATGTAACAATCTCTAACTAAAAGGCCTAAACTAAGAGTACGAAGAATACAAGGTTTAATTATACAAGGTCTACGCCTCCCACCTGATGGGCATAATATATAATATATATGACAAGTGTGTAATAATATAATGCACTAGGTAATCCCTATCAAGTGACAAAAATGTTCTAATGCATCTTGTAATAAGACCTTGGTCAATGCATTTGTGACATTTTCTCAAAAAACACATTTTTTCAAGGCTAATGTAACCATTAGGTATGCATTACCAAATGAAATGGTATCACACTTCAATGTGCTTGGCCTTGTATGATATACTAGATTCTTGTCAAAGCAATGCCACTATGATGACTATCACAAAATAATTTTGGTACATGTTGAGGCCATATATCGGCCATGTCACAAGCTAGTTGAGCAAGGCCATACTATTTCCTTACATGTCTCATTAGTTGCCACATACATTGCTCTTGTAGTTGGCAATGCAACAAAGTCTTGAAGACAAGTTCTCCATGCAATGATACCTCCCATAATTTGTAAAATGTACCTTGTAGTAAATTTCATATTGTCAACACATCCAACCTCATCTGAATCTGTATATAGAGACATGAAAGGTATGTTTTAATGACTTAGTGTATATATAGAAATATATATAATTATTGAAGGTTTAAATTTTAAAATATTTGATTTTATGTTTTGTCAATTCAATTTCAAATTTGTTGAAGTACATTCTATGGACAAACCTAGAGATTTAGATGTTCAATTGGTGGAGTGTGAGCTAATACACATACTCTTAGGTGATTTAGGATGTGTCATTTCTTTCAATATAATTCGTAACCCTAAGCATCGAGTAGTCCTTGGCTTGCCATGGTTCGACCTCCACAACCCCAGAATTGATTGGAAATGATGAGAAATTAGGTGCCCTTTAGAAGGAAAGCTTGTAATCCAGACTCAAACCCAAGATCCTCCCCAAGAAAAGCATAATGTTACTAACTCACTCTCTACCAAACAAGTTGCTCCTCTTCAGATTTCAACCATCACTTTACAACAGCTACGCATAGTAGGAGCAAAAGAAGAGTTTTTCTTATTTGATGTATCAGTTGCACTTTCTAGTAACACTCGAAGAAAGTTGGAGATCTACACTTCAACAAAATACCAAGAATATATTGATGTTTTCGACAAAGCCAAAGCTGGTGTACTTCCGAAACATCGGCCATACGATTGTCCCATTGATCTACAACAAGGAAAAGAGTCACCATGGGGACTGATCTAGAATCTATCACAGATGGAGCTTGAGCTTCTTTGCACATACATTGACGAGAATCTTGCAAGTGGGTTTATTCGACATTCAAAATCTCCAGTTGGCGCTCCTATCTTTTTCGTGAAGAAAAAGGACGGCTCCCTTCGTTTGGTCGTAGATTATCGAGGATTAAATAAAGTCACAATAAGAAATACGTATGCTTTGCCTTTAATTCCCAGTCTTTAGAGCGCATTGGCGGTGCAAAGCATTTTACCGAAATTGATATACGGGGTGCACTACCTTTAATTCCTAGTCTTTATAGCGCATTGGCAGTGCAAAGCATTTTACCAAAATTAATATACGGGGTGCATATAATCTTGTCCGTACTTGACCGGGGAATAAGTGGAAGACTGCATTTCGCATTAGGTATAGGCATTTCGAGTATACCGTCATGCCTTTCAAGCTTACAAATTCTCCCGCCGTCTTCCAACATATGGAAAATGACATTTTTATAGATTTTCTAGAAAAGTACTGAAACGCTTAAGAGAATATGGTCTTTATGCCAAACTGGAGAAGTGTAGTTTTGATTGCAAAGAAGTGTAGTTCTTGGGTTACACCATTTCATCCAAAGGTATCTTCATGGATCCGAGGAAAGTTCAAACCATAGTGGAATGGCAAGCTCCAAGTTCCATCTGCGATGTCTAGTGTTTTATTGGATTCGCTAACTTCTACCCCAAGTTCATCTGAATTATTCGAAGATTGTATTGCCGCTCACTCAACTCACAAAGAAAAATCAAGCCTTTGTATGGACTGCAGAAGTGGACAAAGCTTTTACTCAATTCAAAGAGGCATTCACATCAACTCCTGTCTTAGCTCATGTGCATCTAGCGTGGCCATTTACCATTGAGGCAGATGCATCCGACTTTGCATTGGGGAGCATCCTAGTATCACAGCCAGGGGAAGATGGGGAGTTATATCTAGTCGCGTTTCACTCAAGAAAATTTAATGCTAAGAACATCAATTATGAGGTGCATGACAAAGAGTTACAAGCTGTGGTTGACTCTTTTGCGCAATGGCGACTTTTGTTGGAAGATCCGCCTTATCAAATCATCGTTTATAGCAACCACAAAATTCTTAAATATTTCCAGACAGCTCAAGTGCTAAAGAGGCAACAAGCTCGGTGAGCGCAATTTTTAACTCATTTTGATTTCAAAATCATTTTCTGCCCAGGGAAACAATAAGGGCAAGCAGATTCTCAGTCTTAGCGCTCATATTTGGCACCTTGCCTTGGAGACCTAGCTTTTGACAATAAAAAGCAAGTTCTCCTTGGTCCAGCTAAATTGCAAGCAACAACGGTTTCTAACGTGCCACTTGATTCAAGTCTTGTTAATACTATTCGACAACTGCACATTTCGCTAAGGACGTTTTCGCCCACCTTGGTCCCAATGATGCATCTTGCTCCACATTGCGAGGATCATCTCGATGTTATAAGGACTTTAAGCGCCTAAATAACTTACTTTTATGCAAGAATCTCCTTTACGTCCCTAATGGATCACCGTGCCTTCAAGTATTCGAGCACTGTCATGATGCCTGTATGGCTGCACACTTTGGTATTGCCAAGACCATGGACCTAGTCAAGAGATCATTTTGGTGGCCTCATTTGCACCAATTCGCTGAAGATTACATTCGCACATGTGACATGTATTGTCGAGCCATGTTAGCTCTTCAAACGAAGAACTAAGACTAGGTCGTGGTTGAATAGGAATGGTATTGTACAATCGTAAATTTCGACTAATACACAAATCATAGAATACAAGATGTTGGACGCAAAGCCTTTGTATTGCTATTATTTCCCTTGTTGGACCACCATACAAGTAAGCCCGATGGCTTTATATACACTCTTGGTACCCCTTCGGATCTCCCAAGAAGTCTTATTACAATATGTTGGTTCGGATCTTCCCTGTGGATTTTCCGATTTTTCCCGACTGTGTCTTATTTCCGTAAATTCCGTAGTATTATGGATTACGACTTACGTCGTACTTCCGTAATATTTACGGCCAACACTATGGCATGCCCGTGGGACAGTTTTCCACACGTCGAACCCATAGTTGTGCAAAAATAAAATACAATACGATACAATATGAGGTTTTAATCCTCGTTTAACACATGCAAAAATGAAGGCTCACCGGAATCATCCTTCTCCATATCATCTTCTTCCTCTGGAGCTTCCATCCCTTGCGTGGCTGGTAGGACTGGTTCTGTTACGGCTTCCATTTCCGCGTACATTATCCTAACATGCTCCTTGTTAGCCCTTCCGGAGAAAGACTAAGACTGTTCGTGGGTGACGATGAATGGTAGCTTGCTTCGTTCGTTGATATCC
>JBBBWG010022335.1:10833-28445 GCA_037176905.1 Azolla pinnata
GCCTTTCGTTTCCGTCTTTGCTTCTTCCTTTCTTCCTGCATTGTTGTGATACGGGGAAACTGTCGACGGCGGCGTTTCTGGAGCTTCTTTCTTGACCTTGCAGCATTTCCATGGCTGGCTCTCTTGAAGCCCTAGCAGGCTCTCGCCTTTCGTTTCCGTCTCTGCTTCTTCGTTTCTTCTTGCATTGTTGTGATACGGGAAAACTGTCTATGGCAGCGTTTCTGGAGCGTCTTTCTTGAACTTGCAGCGTATCCTTGAAGCCCTAGCAAGCTCTCGTCTTTCGTTTCCGTCCCTGCTTCTTCCTTTCGAAATTCTTGCAATGTTGTGATACGGGAAAACTTGCAGCATTTCCATGGCGGCGTTTCTGGAGCTTCTTTCTTGAACTTGCAGCATTTCCATGGCTGGCTCTCTTGAAGCCCTAGCAAGCTCTCGCCATTCGTTTCCGTCTCTGCTTCATCCTTTCTTCCTGCATTGTTGTGATACGGGAAAACTGTCGATGGTGGCGTTTCCCGGACCTTCTTTCTTGAACTTGCTGCGTATCCATGGCTGCTCTCTTGAATCCCTAACAAGCTCTCGCCTTTCGTCTCTGCTTCATCCTTTCTTCCTGCATTGTTGTGATACGGGAAAACTGGCGATGGTGGCGTTTTTGGAGCTCCTTTCATGAGCTTGCCGCGTATACCATGGCTGGATCTCTTGAAAGCTCTTACAAGCTGTCGCCTTTCGTTTCCATCTCTGATTCTTCCTTTCTTCTTGCATTCTTATGATACGGGAAAACTGTCGATGGTGGCGTTTCTGGAGCTTCTTTCTTGAACTTGCAGCGTATCCGTGAGCTCTAACAAGTTCTCGCCTTTCGTTTCCGTCTCTGCTTCTTCCTTCTTGCATAGTTGTGATATGGGAAAACTGTCAATGGTGGCGTTTCTGGAGCTTCTTTCATGAACTTGCTGCGTATACAATGGCTGGATCTCTTGAAAGCTCTTACAAGCTCTCGCCTTTCGTTTCCGTCTGTGCTTCTTCCTTTCTTCTTGCATTCTTGTGACATGAGGAAAACTGTCAATCTTGGCGATGGCGTCTCCGCTGCTGCGATACTGTGACGATCGAGCTCGATTGATGATGATGATGGTGATAATACGTTCTGCTACATCCATCCGATCGACTGACTGTGGCCTCCCACATCGTATCATCATTCTTAGGGTTTTACCTTTCATGGCGTCTGGAACACGAAACTCTACCGCGCAGGCGTTCTTCTCCTCACAGCGGCGCTCCATGGCTTTGCATCGATGAGCTCTGTCAAGGAGGAGGAGCCATAGCCTGCATGGTGAGCCTAGGGTTAAGAAGTGCACCGTCTCCGCTAGGTTTAGGGTTTAGGGTTAAGAAGTGCTACTTCTTGTTCCTCGAGGTTTAGGGTTTAGGGTTAACAAATGCACCTTCTCCTCAAGGTTTAGGGTTTAGGGTTAACAGATGCACCTTCGCCTCTAGGTTTAGGGTTAAGAAGTGCTCCTTCCTAACTCAAGGTTTAGGGTTTAGGGTTTAGGGTCTAGGGTTTAAGGTTTAGGGTTTAGGGCTCCTCCTTCCTCAAGGTTTAGAGAGGTTATTTTAGGTGGTTCTTCTGACACAATGCTAGGTTTAGGGTTAACAAGTACTCCTTCCGACTCAAGGTTTTAGGGTTTAGGGTTGAGAAGTGCTCCTTCTGATACGAGGTTTAGGGTTAAAGAAGCGCTCCTCCTTCCTCAAAGGTTTAGGGTTTAGGGGTTAGGAAGTGCACATTCTGACTGAAGGTTTAGGGTTTAGGTGTTGTGCTTCTTCTTGACTCAAAGGTTTAGGGTTTAGGGTTTAGGGTTTAGGGTTGAGAAGTGCTCCTTCTTACTCAAGGTTTAGCTAGGAGTTAGGGTCAAGAGTGCTCCCTCCTCAAGGTTTTAGGGCCTATCTAATTAGGGTTTTTAAGGTAAATTGGATGCATAACTTAGGGGCTTCTACAGATCAAATTGTAGAAGCTCCTCGACACAAGCTCGTAGGCCAAAACAATGTGGCCAGGGTCGAATCCTCGATTCAGCGTGCCAAACCCTAAATAAACCCTAGGAGATCTGGAGATGCCCTCGGTGTGACAAGAGTTACAATTAACAAATCCTGCGACAGAAAGCATCTACACACCGGTGTCACATACCATTGAAGCTCGGAAGACTACTAGTCAAAAGCCCATGCAGAGAATGAGAAGAGAGCTGCAACAAACGCGAACTGGCTCTAATTGCGGGTCAAGGTCCAGGTCGAGGTAAATATAGCAGAATGCAAACGGGTCAAGGGATCTCGATGTGTAAGTTGAACACCTGCCTATATAAAGAAAGGCAGGTGCAAACTCGAAGTCAAGATTATCATGGGTACCAACACAAAATGGCTTAAGTGTATATCTATGCATATAAAGGCATGAATCTTATCTGCTTGATAATATGAAAGTCATTAGAGCCACTGAGTGGAAATCATATATGATAGCCACATGGTGGGCACGCATAAGAGCTAGATTAGTATAAAACGTTAGTTACACCTCATTATTAACCATCCCGATTTAACATGAGTTTTTAACGCTCCTGATAATTTAAAGTTTTGTTTCTTATCTTGTTTTTCCTTCTTTTTTTTCTCGTCGTATTCTTGTGTTCTAAGTTTCATCGTTTTTCTCAAGTCTTTGGCGCTCCTACATTGCATTTCATGAAAATAAATTCTTGTTTTTATTTCCCATTGCCATATTGTTGTTTTGCAAGTTCATCTTGTTTTCTATCTCCCAATAATAAATTCTTGTTTTTTTTTTGTGATATTGTTGTTTTCCAGTATAACACGAGTTTTCGGTGCTCCTGATAATAAATTCATGATATTCTTGTCTTATGAGCTCTATCGTTTTTCCTAATTTAACGCAAGTCTTTGGCGCACTTGTACTCTTATCTCCTAACAAATTATTTCCCTCCCCCCCCCTTGTTGCCAGACTGTTGTGTTCCAAGTTCATCCTGTTTTCTATCTCCCGACAATAAATTCTTGTTCTTTATTCCCTTGGTTGCCATACAGTTGTTTCCTCCAAAGTTCATCCTATTTTTCCAGTTTAGGGTTTAGGGTCAATGGTCAACGGTCAACGAGGCTCAAACGCAGCGGAGTGCCGGGATCAACAAAGTCAATGCGGTCAAGGAGGTCAATGCAGGTCAAGGTCAAGGGACGGAAAAGTCAACGGGCTTGACGGGTCAATGCACCTGTGGAAAGAAGCGTTGTCGCCACGAACGCAGAAAGCCGAAGCCATGGAAGCCGGCGATGATGAAGGCGATGGCGAGCTCCGACTTGGACGCCTCCCCAACAGGTAAGCTCCGACATCCCTTCCGTTCGCTCCTTTCCTTTTCTTTCCTGCGCGGGCTCCGCCAGAACAAGGCATTTCTGTTCCGGCCGATGCTCGAGAGATGCGTTCCCATCCATGGATCACACGTTGGGAGCTGTCCATTAGACCACCGCACATGCTCTCTCTCTCTCTCTCTGCTGACTGAGATTGCCTTCTGCTGGCTGGAAAGTTGAAACTGAGACCTTTGCAGAAACGTGGTGTGTCCAGATTCTGCACAAATGGTCATGGACTCCGATTGTGCTTGAAACTGAGACCTTTGCAGAAACGTGGTGTGTCCAGATTCTGCACAAATGGTCATGGACTCCGATTGTGCTTGAAACTGAGACCTTTGCAGAAACGTGGTGTGGCCAGATTCTGTACAAATGGTCATGGACTCCGCTTGTGCTTGAAACTGAGACCTTGCAGAAACGTGGTGTGTCCAGATTTTTGCACAAATGGTCATGGATGCCGATTGTGCTTGAACCTGAGACCTTAGCAGAAACGTGGTGTGGCCAGATTCTGCTCAAATGGTCATGGACTCCGATTGTGCTTGAAACTGAGACGTCGGAAAAATGTTCATTTCTTTCTGCACGGCGGCAGATCGTCGTTATCCTAACCGTCGGCTCATGCGATCGAAACCTAGGCCTGAGATTTGTTTCCCAACGTGGCAGGAGCCTCCATTGTGCAGCAGAAATGGTCGTTGGCTTGTGATTGTGCTTGAAACTGAGACCTTGGAAAAAAAAATGTTCCTTTCTTGCTTGGCTGCAGACCTTATCCTAACTGTCCACTTATGCAAATCGAAACCTAGACCTCGGAGTCGTTTCCCGATGGTGTTCAGCGTTATCCCAATAGAACCGTATGCCCACAGTAAGCCTGGTGATTTGTGGAAGAGCATGCGAGCTTTGAACTGTATCACTTGTTTGAACAGCGAAATGAAGAGCTCAAAATTGGAATTGAATGGTATGGCCACATCATCTTGATGCTTTCTGATGAAAGTATCAGCTCCAATCTGTAACTCTTGTTTAAAAGAAAGTGAACGTGAAGGAAAGGAATTGAACAATTTCCTACAGTGTGTGGTGCTTGCTGCAGGAACATGTGATATCCACAATCTTAAGTTTGCACAGAAAAAGTCGTTGAAAATGGCAGAATTTCCACAACAGCATCACTTTCTGAAGCTATCTAGTCTGTAAAACCAAATACACAGAAGTTTATGTTTTTTTCTGTTGTGGGTCTATTCTTGTTTATGTTTTACAGAGAAGTATCAGCATCTCAAGCTGCTAGCAAGAATGGACTCCTAAGGACAACTGCAATCCGGAAGTGTCTGACAATTAACCCTGCTGCCTCAATAAATCTCGAATAATGCTAGGCACCATGTTAAAGAGACTGTTGAGACCATGGGCTCAAGTAACATTGTTTCACAAAGGGTATAAAATATATGGGTTTTAATAGCATTGAGTTGCGTCATCAACCTAACATGGGGTATTTTGTCAGAGGCATTGTGAAACTTCAAAAAGGAACAATAAATTTTGATAAGTGCTTCAGCATCTTCAAAGATGGCTATCAAAGTAGGAATATGATCGAGAGTTGTGAAACCCTTTCTAAGCCTCCGAGTCCATGAGATATTGTTATTCTCTGCAATATGATTACGTGAATTGTAGTAGTAACACGTGTTACTTGGCTAAGCAGTGGCCAACCATAAGAGTCTTTAATTTATTAGGTACCATTGGATCCCACTCGTGCACACCCTACAAGAATGAAAGAAGGGCAAAGAATTGACCAGGATAGTTGATAACTATATAAAGTTTCAATTGCCTATAGGAACTCTGAGTCTGAAAGCAAGAGATAACATAAGCCTATGATCATTATTGCATATATTTATTGTGTCAGCGAAAGTAATTAAGCACTTTCTTTTTAAGTAAATATGACAAAAAATAATGATGAACCCTAATACTTATGTGGAAAGTTTATGGACTACCTTGTTATGAATGTAAGTAGTACGCGTTCTACGCGACTTGGAAGCACAATATTCCTGGTCGTAAATCCCAATTTT
Organism: Azolla pinnata; assembly: GCA_037176905.1. Classification (NCBI taxonomy): domain Eukaryota; kingdom Viridiplantae; phylum Streptophyta; class Polypodiopsida; order Salviniales; family Salviniaceae; genus Azolla; species Azolla pinnata. Next base: position 16,230 of record JBBBWG010022335.1, read on the forward strand.
GTGACCGCTTCACCATGTCTGTCTGTAATATATCTCTGTAGAAGAAACTCCCTAGATGTACATCTAGATGTAGAGCTATTTGTTGAAACGAGCAGTACGTGCTATTCAAGTAAAGGTTTCGGGAAATATTTTCTATGGAAATAAAAAATGAAGCCGTTGATTATATAACCCAACTCAAAGCTTGTGCTAAGAGGAAAGATTTGTATAGAGGGAGTCAATTACATGCTTATATTCTGAAAAGGGGGTTGTTGGAAAAGAGATCAGATCTTGCAGCTTCATTAATCAGTATGTACTCCAGATGTGGTGCGATTGAAAAAGCACAAGCATTGCATGATGGCCTCCCAATCCCAAGTGTAGTATCTTGGAATGCTCTGATTGCAGGGTATGTCCAATGTAGGCAAGGTCATGAAGCTTTAGACTGTTTCAATCAGATGAAAAGGAATGATGTCTCTCCCAATTCCATCACTTATGTTAGCATCCTGAAGGCCTGTGGAATTATGAAAGGTATTGATGAAGGTAAACAGATCCATGATGAGGTTATTCAGAGGGGATTTCTGCAGAAAAATGTTGCGCTTGGTAATACTTTGGTGGACATGTATGCTAAATGTAATGAGCTTGCAAAAGCTCAAGACGTTCTCGAAGATCTTCCTGTCAGGGATATATTTTCTTGGTCTGCTCTAATTTCCGGTTACACCCGAAACGGGCATGGCCATGAAGCACTGAAATGTTTTGAACGTATGAGCAGTGAGGGTTTATCTCCTGACACTGTTGCATTCACTTGCGTTTTGAAGGCATGTGGCAGCACAAATAACCTTGGGAAAGGTATAAAATTTCATGAGGAGATCGTTAGGAGGGGATTATTAGAGAACAATATTGTCCTTGGTAATGCTTTGGTAGATATGTATGCGAAATGTGGTGTGCTTAGAAGAGCACGACTAGTGCTCAATGAACTTCGTGCTAGGGACATTGTTTCTTGGTCTTCGTTAATTGGAGGTTATATCCAATATGGGCAAGCTCATGAAGCACTCGAATGTTATGAGCAGATGAAACAAGATGGCATTACCCCTGATGTGGTTACCTTCGCTAGCATTTTGAAGGCTTGTAGTAGCACAGGATCTGTAATCAAGGGTGCACAAATTCATAATGAGGTTCTTAGAAGAGGTTTGCTAGGAAAGTACATCATTCTTGGGAATTCTCTGATTGATATGTATGCCAAATGTGGTGAAGTCACAAAAGCTCGTGAAGTTCTTGAAAGTATTCCTGCTCGAGATATAATCTCCTGGTCTGCACTTATTTCAGGATATGTCCAACAGCATCAAGGTCATGAGGCATTAAGCTGTTTTGATCGTATGAAAGGAGAAGGCTTGTTTCCACACGTGGTAACATTGACCTGCATTTTGAAAGCTTGTGGCGATACAGGAGCTATTGACAAGGGCGAACAAATTCATAATGAAATTATTAGCAGGGGTTTTCTGGAAAAGAATTCTGTGGTCGGCAATGCTCTAGTGGACATGTATGTTAAATGTGGCCTACTTAGGAAAGCGCATCAGGTGCATGATAATCTAGAGATTCGGAATGTTGTTTCTTGGTCTGCATTAATCGCTGGCTATGCCCAACAGGGACAAGGTCGTGAAGCATTAAACTGTTTTGAAAGATTGAAAGGTGAGGGCATCTCTCCAGATATGGTCACCTTTGCTTGCACTTTGAAGGCCTGTGGCACTGCAGGCGCTATTGACAAGGGCAAAGAAATCCATGATGAGATTATTCACAAGGGCTTGTTGGACAAGGATATTGTGCTTGGTAATGCGTTGGTGGGTATGTACGCAAAATGTGGTGTGCTTGCAAAAGCGGAGGAAGTACTTAAAGATCTTCCTAACCGAAACACGGTCTCTTGGTCTACGGTAATTGCAGGGTATGCTCAGAGAGGGTTAGCTTCTGAAGCATTGAACTGTTTTGAACGGATGCGAGATGAGGGTTTTTCTCCGGATGCAGTCACCTTATTATGTGTTCTCAATGCATGTAGTCTCTCGGGTTTATTTGATGAAGCCGAAATTCATTACAAAAATATTCGCAGCAAGTATGGAGTTTCACTGAATTTAGAGCATCATACATGCATGATTATTAATTTTGGACGCGGAGGTCACTTTGACCAAGCTATCTCATTCATTAGAAGAATGCCATCTTATGATCATCTTCCAGTTTGGGTCGCTTTACTAGCCGCATGTAGAAAATGGGGAAATGTGAAGCTGGGGAGGTTGGCATTTGATCAAGCAGTCCAATTAGATAAGAATTGTGCAGCAGCTTATGTTCTAATGTCTGATATTTATGCAGCAGCCAGATTACAAGAGGGCACAGAGAATGTGCAAGCTACAAGAACAATCCAGCCAACCATGCATGGGCATTGAAGGCTATGGGAATTAGAGAGGAGCGGCCAAATAACTGAACTGACAACACAGTTAGAGATTTGCAGTGGCAGCTATTGTGGATCATAAGGAAGCAATTCACTTTGGAGAGTCAGCAAAGTGCAGATTCCACAGATGCAATGGATATCATCGAAATCATGCAGGAAATGTGGTTGCATCAGTTGGGAGCTTCGATTAGCTTATTTTCCAAACACTGGATCTGGATTTAAGCGTCCACGATCAGAGTCTGTTCTACTATTCCAAATAGTAGATCCGGATTTGAGTCTTAAGGAATGGATCAGTAGCCTGACCTCTTTAAACAGAATCTGCCCACATTCCGAACAGCAGATCTGGATTTGAGCTCGGTTTGTACGATTGGAGTTTTACATCAAATGAGGAACAAAATCACATTCTCAGTAATGCAGACTATTTTCCAAATGCATTCCTCAACAGCATAAGAAAAACCACACTGATCACTTGAGAGCACTGGCAACAAAAGTACAGTGAGCTAGATTTAAATGTACATTCATCTAATCAAATCATCAGTTCGGTGGAGTCTTGCGCGTCATAGAGATGTAATTCCTCCATCAAAGCCTTTCCATGCATGATGTTGTTGCACCATTGCCAAAAAAAAAATTGGGAAGATTTCTTGCCCTTCTCAAAAGATTTGTATGTAGCCTTTAGGGCTATCTCCTATATACAGGAAGATAATTGGATGAAGGCATATTGCTGTTATGCATATGGTTGGGAGGGGTTATGATGCTGGCATGAGGACGAACATTGCCGCCAATTGGGAAGTTGGATGGAGGAATACTGTTAACATGTGGATAGTTGGATGGAGGTAAACCTGCTCCGTGTCGGAAGTTACCACTCGATCCTGAACCTCCCGGATATGATGAAGATGCACTCGAAATGCGCAAGTCAGCTCCATTGAGTGAGGCTGCTTCTCTCGCATATGGATCAGATTGCGATCCGAGGTTTCTACCACTGTATCCATAACCTGCGCTGTAGATCGAGCTTGGCCTTCTTTCATAGTCATATCGACTGGCTGAAATGTACGAAGAATGGTACGATGCCCCAAAGTCTGTAGCGAGATAATCGCTGTGTCCCACAGGCCGACTGAGATCGGTAAGAACATATTGGCCTCTTTCGCCAGCGCCCAAAGCGTTGCTGGATCTGCCAACAATGCCAAACGTCGGATCTGGACCAAAACGCATGTCGACGTTGACCGCCGACTCTTGGATGATGTTCTTCACAGTTTTCCTTTCTTGTTTCAGCGCTGTGGATGCCCTTTTCCTCTCTGATTTCTCCTCGTTCAACGCTGCAATCCGCTTCTTCAACACCTCCGGAGACACGATGGCGCTCAAATTACACTCTTCTATGGTCTTCAACGCATTTTTCAGAGCTGACATCTGCTTCAGATGTGCATCATTCTGCCATCAAAAGGAAAATTCTCATCAGAACACAAAGAAGACCCTTCAAATATAGAAGTTTCCGTCAGGAAACCGACTTAACATGCAACATACCAAGCCAGATGCTTTGGATCGAGCTTTCTCTACCAGTAACTTGGCTGCTTTTTCCGAATCTTCTAAGTATGTTTTCAGAAGATGGCTTGGGTCAAGCTTGTCCATTATACCAAACGACGATGCAAAAGAAATCGCCTGTAGCGGCTTGCCTTCTTTAATGAGCTTGTCAACTAATGCTGTATTCAAAATGGAGATGTTAGATCAATAGACGATGTTTGAGCACCATGCTACAAAAGAAATTGTCGGCATAAAACAAAAGATATCTGAACCATGATTCGCATAGAAGTGAAAACTTCTTATTAGCTGATTGACGCACCTCAACTCTTAGGTCGTAAATGAATTCTAACAGTTCTATGCTATTACTCAGATAAGCTCTCTTTTCTTACTGTTCATATCCTCTAGCTTCCCCCTCTGACCTTAACCAATTTGTTTTCTTTTACAGTTTTCCTTTCCCTCATAATGTCCAAACTTCTCACTTGATCATCTAGTAGAAAAATGAAAACTACCCACTTTTTGATACATTACCATGTCTTCTACACATTCTAAAAATTGGATGCTGTTATTCATTAAAAATTTGTAAAGGATTTTTAATCACCTCGATGTTATACATTAATACATACTTTTACAAACCTGGTACTAGTTACGTGTCTAACCTTTGACCCATCGAGTGTTTGAGCACCAACAATGACTTATTGGCAAATTTTGAAGCACGTTCTATATTTTGCAAATAATTCTGTTAGAACTAACCTAACAACTCCCTAGCCATTGAATATCTGATGCTTCATTCATCAGTTTCTTCAAAAAAGATGCTTTTACCCTTTTTTCAGAACACATTTTGAGAAATTCAGTCAATAAGAACTACACCTCCTTTCAAAGGAACTCAGACCAAATCTAGAAAATTTCAATCATCCAATATCTGTGATGCTTAATCGATGAATCATTAAGAGCTAAAACTTTAATCAACCTGACTGGATGATGTTAGCCACCATGAAACACACTCATTTTTGCGAAATAAATTAGCATTTCCTAGTTCATTGGGCTCAAACCTAGTATCAATGATTACCTACCTTGAGCACCAACAAATTTCTATATGAACTTTTAGAATATCTTGTTTGTGTTGATCCATCGATTTTTTTCGGTCCAAGATTGGCGACCCTGTTATAAGTTCTTAAACTGGAAACCGGATGTTAATCACCCACAATGTGTTTGAATCACCAACCTGGTATCCTCTCAGTTAGACCGAGAGCTCGACATAATGTTGGTGCCATGCCACGACGGGATATGGAAGTGACATAACTCAACAAATCATCACCATCATACTCTGTTCCAAGTCCGAATGTCGCAAGGAATTGTAGAAAGAGATGCACCTCGAGGTTAAAATCATCTTTTCTCTGACTATCAAGCCTTGATTTCAGATGTCTGGCGATCACCTTTGCGAGCTCTCGAGCATCGGCAGGAACTACAGGGTAAGCCGATCCCAGAATGGGATCCGCGATAACTTCTGAAAGATTTGACAGAAGAAGTATACAAGCTTGGCAAGCCTTGCTATTGAAAGCAGGGCTCTTAACATCTTCGTAGACATCAAATGCCTTCAAGACGATTCCGCAAGGATCGGCACAAGCTTGAAGCGCCGAACGCAAGTCCATCGATCTCTCCTGCATCTCTTTGATATGCTCTGAAGTGAATTCTCGGAGGCCTTTCCCATCGTTCCTCTCTACGAGAAGCTTCAATTGTAGCAAGGCGTGTCCTTCAGAAGCCCCTTTGGCTTGACTTATGGCTTCTTCAAGGCTAACTGTGCCATCAGATGTGCGATTGCCTCTCATCGGCAAAGAAGCTTCCTTGATGCGCTTCGGAATCACTTCATCCTCGCGATACTGAGGATCTTTCCTCTTCCTTTGATTCTCGTCCATCCCACTCATTTCAGCTTCGTTCTCAAATTTTGTTCTTTTGCTTTGGAGTTCATCCTTCTGTTGAATTTCTTTGTCGTTCTTGGGAGATCCTGATGGTGTATCCTGTTCCATTTCTTTTCCCTTATCCTTGTTCCCTGATTGAGTACTCCCTAAATCAACCTTATCTGTGGTGTTCTTCTCCAACGCCTTCGCACCTATTACCTTCTTTTCCGATGATTCATCGTCATCCAAAACCTTCTTTTCTGATGAATTCTCGTTTGATACACTCTTCTCGGGTGGATCCTTCACCGTCTTCGAATCGGTGACTTTCTCTTTTCCACCGCAGGCCTTTTGCAATCCTTGATCCTGGGCTTTCTTCTTCTCGAGGATCGCAGCTATGGCAGAGTCTCTCTGCACCTTCACACGAGCCAAGGATGCTTCCTCCCTCTTCCGCACAGAGCTCTCTCTCTTCTCCAGACCTTTACGGACCTCGTCCATCTTGGCATCGAACTCCCTCTCTCTCTCGGCGAGCTCTTTGAACTTCTGCTGCAGGGATCGCTCCGCTAACCCGAAGCTTCGCTCGAGATCTTGCCATTTCCCGATGCAGGAAGAGATGAGGTTGCGGTGGCCTTCGAGAGCGGACAGGGCTTTGGAGGCCTTCTCTCTTCTGCTGGAAATGGAAGCGAGAGCGGTCGACATGGTTTCCTCGGCAGAAGGGGGGCAGGAAGGGGGAGAAGACGCCGCCATGAGGAAAAGAGAGGCGAGAGAGAGAGAGAGAGAGAGAGAGAGATTCAGAAGAAAGAGGCGCTAGATCGTGTGAGGGATGGGGGAGGAAGAGGAAGAAGCCATGGTCGCTGCGGAGGATAGACAGGGAAACCCTAACCCTAACCCTAACCCTAACCCTAATCTGCAGGAAACCTGCAGCAGGAAGAAGAAGAAGAAGAAGAAGAAGAAAGAAGAAGAAACGCAGATGCAGAAACAAAACCCTAATCTTGTCATAGAGAAATTAAGGAAGACAAAACACTGCATTTAAGTCGGTTAAGCCGAGTGATTAACAACTAATTACATCGCTAATCAGGCCGACGACGCCGATCTCGCGCTCGTTAAACACGACGAGCGATTGCGAAGAGAGCGATTAAGCGTACGAAGCGAAACTCTAATCTTAATCTTATCAGGGAGAGAAATTAAGGGAAACATTAAAAACAGTGCGCATGCTCCGGTTAAACCGAACGATTAGCGCCGATGGCGTCGCTAATCGCTCGCGATCGTTGCATTGGCGAAGACGATGTATTTAACTTGTCGACAGGAGGAGCTCGCAATGATAACGGAACGAAACCCCGATCTTATCACAGAGAAATTAATATGAGCCGATCGGCGCTAATGACATTCTCTAATCGCTCGATCGGTCAATCGGTCGTGTGGAGAAAAACCGCTAGAATAAGAAAATGAAGAGGAGATACATGAAAGCACAAATGAAGGTGGTTATGTCGAGGAAGTTGATTCTAGCTTCGACTACTGCTTCGAGGTAGCTTGCGGTGATTGTTCGATTGGTGACGACGATATATCGAACTTGTTAACACGATCTGATTGACTACGCCAATTCGATCGTATAGGACGATTGACTGTATTCCTAACTCGGGGTCGATCAGAGGATTAGCGCTAATGACATTGCATATGAAAACAAAGCGTCTTTCTGTAGAAGGTTTTTGGCCACACTTCGGGGGGATGTTTTCAGAAGGCTGTATCCGTTCTTCTCGTCTTCTAGAAGCTTCCAAAGAGTTCAAGAAGCTCACCAAGCTCTCTTTGTTGAAATTTTCAAAGGCTTTTTTGCCTACATGCAGAGCCCAGAAACATGTATGAATTATTAAATAACACAAATGCTCATCACCTTCGCATTCTGCACTCAGCTTGGTCACTAACTAGCACACACTCGATCTGCATAAGGATCTGTAACAATTCATGACATAATCCGTGGTGATTATGGTGGTTAGCTTGGTCGACGAATCAGAGATCGCCGGCACTTTATGTAAACCATTAACACCATGCCACGTTTAACGCACAGTTTAACAAGAGAATCGCCAAAATTGTGCATTCTTAACAGTTCCATTTTGATCAAACTCAAAACAAATACGCGGTAAAAAGGAGATTATTCTTATTTGATCGATGGAGCATTCTATGATACGAAAAAAAAAAGGACTTGTTTCTGGAACTTGGGCAACCCCAGTTGTCCATAGTACACGCAACCTCACCTCAACCCTAATACCTAATACCATAAACCTACCATAAACCTGATACCCTAATACCTAATACCCCAGTATACACTACCATAAACCTTAATACCTAATACCCTAATACCCGATTACTAAAACCTAATCTAATCCCAATCTTCTTAATCTCTCTTTCAAACCCTAATCCATTTTCTAATCCCAATCTTTCTAATCTCTCTTCTCAACCTTAATCATTTGCTAATCTCATTCTTCCTAATCTCTCTTCTAAACCCTAATGCCTTTTCTAATCCCAGACTTCCTAATCTCTCTAATAAGCCCTAATCCTTTTGCTAATCTCATCTTCCTACTCTCTCTCCTAAACCCTAAACTCTTTCTAATCTTAATCTTCTTAATCTCTCTCTAAAACCCTAACTCTCTCATTAATTTCTATATTTTATTTATATTTATTCTCCTAAATTTGGGGACACCTTTGTAGTAATATTCAATAATTAAAATCATACTTCTTTGAATCTCTCAACAAATTGTCAATCTCCCGGTTTAGAACCGGCCCAGTGGTTCCACCCGGACACATATGTTTTGAGCTTTATAGCCCAAATATTACGACAACGGTCATCGATCATACCTTGGCATTAGAATCATTTATCACTCAGCAAAATTGTGATTTTGCGTCTCATAACTAACGAGCAGAAGCACAACGCCACAACAGAACAGGAGAACGGAAGCGGACGGCTAAAAATCAATCTCTCAGATGAGCGCATTCTTCGACACCGTGAGCTCGACTGTGCCAGATGCCTTGTAGTCCTCGGCGACAACGTGGAAGTGCATCTTCCTTTGCTCTGTATGAGCTATATATATGTATATGTATGTAGAACAGGTTTGTCTGTCTGGCTCTGTTCAGAAGGTAGAGATTTCCTGCGGAGAGAGCCTCGAGCGCTTCTGAGAAAAGATTGATGGTTGAGGAAGGAGTCGGCGATTGATCACCTCATCCTTGCTTTATTTGCAGATTGGGGAGGGAGGGACAGGGGGGCCCAGAAGACCCTGGGGATCGATTGATCGATTTCGCGCTATCTGAAACCGTGCGATATGCCAAGATCATGCATGCATGAAGTCGTCGCCAACACCTCAGACCTCAAGCCTGATCCGAGATAGATGCCGTGCACTATATCTGGAATCCGACGAGATCACGGAATATTCTCTCAAGCATTAACATGCCCATGTCATTGCATCCTTCCTATATGATGGAATCTCCCTTCTTTTTTTTACTAGGTGCTAGTTGGCCATATGGAGTTCACACACTGTGGACGCATATATTGTGAACCCACGATGCATTTGTGCTGCAGCACGCGTGAGAATCCATCATCCTTGCTACATAAGTTGGATAAGTTATGGGTATAACCTTAGGAACTAGTTTATAAGAATTGTTTTAAGGGTAGGATGAGTGAGAAATCAGTTATCTTAGGATTAGGAGAAACCTATCAATCTAGTCAGTAGACATTATGTGAACACACCTAGTGGTAAGAGAGCCCTACAAGTTTTGACACGTACGAAAGGGAGTAGCTACCTCGGTGCCTTGCGACATCTCGAGATACACCAAAAACTCTCTTGTTGAGGCCAGACTTTCTATCATTGGATTTGTACCTATCAGTTTCCAATTGATAATCTAATGTAATTTTCTATGGCATGCGATACAAATTATATATTTGATTTGTTTTCAGTCCCTCGCTCGAGGATGGTTGGTGTCGTTAATCACTTTTAATGCATTCTATTCTCTCTAATCTTCTCTTTAATGTTGCTCTTCATTAGTAGATCCACAATAGGAGAGCTGGTTGGGAAGATCCGAAGCTTCGGTTGAGCTAGTCAATTTGCACACAACATGCATGCGTATATACGTACATACATTCATGCACCTTACGCATACATACATGTATGCACAACTCATACACATGCATGCATCCTTTATCAAGAGCAACCATTTGCATAAAAAAACTCATACCTTCTTCGTATAATATCGGATTTTAGACTTTCAACACTTTAATTAAATCTAATGAAGGAGACTATCATTTGGCATTAAAAATTTTAGAATTTGAAACTGTAGGCGAGAGATACAAATGAAAAAGTAAATATGTGTCACATATAAGGAAGGGAAAGCCGACAAGAACGACCATTTACATAAAAAAACTCATACCATCCTCATATGATATTAGATTTTAAACTTTAAACACTTGAATTAAAGCTCACGGAGTAAGCTATCAACGACATCAAAAAAATTGAAATTTAAAACTCAAGGTGAGAGATACAAATGAAAAGTTAACGGTGTGTCACAAAGTATTAAGAGACAAACAAGAGCAACTGCCTTCGTCGAAAACCTCATAACTTCCTCATATAATATCAGATGTTAGACATTAAACACTAGAATCAAAGCTAAGGAATTAAGTTATCGTATGATAATAAAAATTTAAAAATTTTAAACTCTAGGTGAAAGATACAAGAGAAAAAGTAATGGTGAGTCACAAATAAGGATCCAAAAGACAAGAGTAATCATTTGCATCAACAAGCTCATAACTTCCTCGTATGATATCGTATTTTAGACTTCAAACACTTGAATCAAAGCTACCAAGTTTCCTATCATTTAACATAAAAAAAATTTAATTTTAAAACTTTAGGCAAGTGATATAAATAAAAAAGTAAAGGTGTGCCACAAATGAGGAAGGAAAAGACAAGAGCGACTGTTTGCATCAACAAGCTCATACCTTCCTCGTATGATATCGGATTTTAGACTTCAAATACTTTAATCAAAGTTAACGGAGTAACCTATCATTTAGCATTAAACATTTTTAATTTTGAAACTCATGGCGAGAGATACGAAAGAGAAAATAAAGGTATGTTATAAAGTAAGAAGAGAGACAATAGTGATTGTTTGGATCGAAAGGCTCATACCTTCCTCGTATGATATCCGATTTTAGAGTTCAAACACTTCAATTAGAGTTCACGAAATAATTATCATATAACATTGAAATTTTAAAAATTTAAAACATGATGTGAGCGATACCGAAAAAATAAGTAAATATGTGTCACAGATTAGGGAGAGAAAGATAAGAGCGACCGCCTGTATTAAAAAGCTTATAGCTTTCTCGTATAATATTAGAATTTAGATTTTAAACATAAGCTATCATATGATGTCAAAAAGTTTAAAATTTCATACTCTTGGCGAGAGAAACGAAGGTAAAAGTAAAGGTGTGTCACATATTACGAAGAAAAAAAATAAGGGTGGCCGTTTGCATCAAGAAGCTCATAATTGTTTATGTGATGTGCCAAAACCTTTGCGAGCAAATTAACACCTCCTATTGATGCAATTAGCGAAATTTGGTCCATGATTTATTCACACTCTTAGAGGCTACTCTGATAGCCTTTCTGATCATTCAGCTTGTGATATGTTTTTTATAGACAATGATATCATTCTCATTTGTTTGAGATACATACTAATATTGATTGTTACATGTAATTATTCTCCCCAAAGGTGGCTTTTTCCACCTCCATAGCAGTAGTAGTTACACACAATGAATATGAATGACCCATTTCGCATTGTTTATAAGTAATGACGAGATAAAATTTGGGAAAAAAGTCGCGCACATGTGTGCACACCACGCACACATACACACATGCATGTACACATGCACACATGCATGCGCACATACACACATGCATACACAAATGCATGCACACATACACACACATGCATGCACACATACACACACATGCATGCACACATACACACATGCATGCACACATACGCACACATGTATGCACAAATGCACACGTGCATACACAAATGCATGCACGCATACACACAGACAGACACACATGCATGCACACATACACACACATGCATGCACACATACACACACATGAATGCACACATACATACACGCAACACGCATGCATATGCACACATGCACACATACGTACATTCAGCAAGCATACACACATGCATGCACACATACACACACATGCATGCACACATACATACACGCAACATGCATGCATATGCACACATGCACACATACGTACATTCAGCAAGCATACACACATGCATGCACACAGACAGACACACATGCATGCACACATACACACACATGCATGCACACATACACACACATGAATGCACACATAC
>JBBBWG010022335.1:28545-52779 GCA_037176905.1 Azolla pinnata
ATACACGCAACACGCATGCATATGCACACATGCACACATACGTACATTCAGCAAGCATACACACATGCATACATACATACATGCATACATACATGCATATTGGCACAAAAGCCGCAGGGTTTTAGTAGTCTCTTCTTCTTTTTCTTCTTCTTCTTCTTCTTCTTCGCAGGCGAAGCGAAAGGAAAGGAGCACACCAGCGAAGCCCTGCGTCTCAGAGCAGAAGCTATGGTATGTTGCACACACATCTCTCTCTCTCTCTCTCTCTCTCTCTCTCTCTCTCTCTCTCTCTCTCTCTCCTTCCCATCCTGTGATCCGGGTCTTTCTTTGTGAACTGGAGAGGTAGCTGCAGGAGCTATTTCTTCTGTAGCCTCTGTTTAGATTATCGAAATGTTTTTCAAGATTCAGCGAGCTAAACATAAGAGAGGAGGAGAAAGAGAGATTTTTCTCTTTTTCTTTTCCTCCCTCCCTTCCTTCCTTCCTTCCTTCTTCTTCTTCTGGAAGAGAGAAGTGAACAATGGAAGGAAGGAGACTAGAAGGAAGAAAGAAAGGAGGCCTTTTTTTTGTTCTTGTGTTTATCTCATTTCTTCTTCTTCGTGTTTTTTCTAAAATTGTCACAGGTAGTGAGTAAAGTGGTTGAAGCAGTGGGCTTCAGCTTCTATAATGAAGAAGAAGTTCGTGCCATGAGTGTGAAGCATATAACAGCACCCATCATTATGGATTCTCTCGGTAGACCTGTTCCTGGTGGCTTGTACGACCCTTCCTTAGGTCCGCTGGAGCAATCTGGAAGGTTCGGAGAACATCCTCTACCTTCTCAATCAATTCTTATTTTCCGTTCACTGGATTGGGTTACGACATGTGAATTTTTACAGTCTTTCAACTTCTAATCGATCTTTGATTCCCTCGGCATTCTTGTGTATTTTCTGTTGTAAATCCACTTGTTAAACAGAAGGTAAGTAAGAACCGTATCTGTGATTTTTAACCTGTCATGATATCCTCAAGCTTTAATGCATGGTTGGTCTATATGAATTTTTTCATTGTTTTGTAAATGCTTTGCTTTCCTGTTTCGTAATCTTTTTTCTCATTTAGATTTTACATTAAGATAAATATGCATGATTTGTTGTTTGTAAAAACCGTGGGAATGTTTTGTAATTTGATTCATAGTTTGGGAATTTTTACGCCGTTCTTTTATTATTGTGTGAAAATCATGTCTGCAACTGATTGCTTGTAGTTAGTAAAGGAACATCATGGAATTTATTTCAGAGATGGTTTTTAATGCATTTTTTCAGCCAAGTTGTCTGCAACTGTTGTTTTCTTTGTTTTGTGTATATTTCTGTATGCAACGCATTGATGGAAGCTCATTTTTCATAAAGCATACGCCACAATCATAGTTTGTAATACTTGTAGTAATTCTTCAAAACTCTTTCTGTATTGTGCAGTTGTATCACATGTGGTGAGGGAGCTCTTCAGTGTCCAGGCCATTTTGGGCATATTGAGCTTGCATTGCCAGTCTATAATCCTTTAGTCTTTAATCCTCTTGTCAAGATTCTCAAGCATATTTGTCTCTTCTGCCATCATTTCAAAATGAAAACAGAAAAGGTTAGCAACTATGATTTCTAGACATATAAAAATCATGTCGAATCAATGATTTCTACTAGAGTCTGCACGTTTTTGATGTCGCTGGATTTTATGGTTTCGATTTTTGATATGCTGGATAATTGCCTACCAGGTTCAAAGGTATGCCGATTTGCTAGAGATGCTTTACAAAGGTCAACAAATTGATCTACTTAGTTGTGGAGTGGATATCGAAGAAGACACCAAAACTAGGAGTAATTTGAGGAATCTAGACTCAGAGCTTGAGAATATAAACCCTGCAAAACAGACGTTCACAGGTGGAACGATGGATGCATTCAAAAGCTTGTTGAAAAGGTTTATGGATGATATGCCAAAATCTAAGTGTGACAACTGCAAGGCAAATGTTCCAACTCTAAGGAGTGAAGGTGTCGGTAAAATTTTTCAGGTACCCTTGTCTTGTTTGTACATCTGTCGAAAGCTTTTGCGAGTTTTATTCAATCATATCGAATCTCTCTTTTTGGATCCAGCTAGCTCTGCAGAAAAGCAAGCTGAATACAAATTTAATGAATGGTTATAGACTCGATTTGGCTTCGCTTATGGGAGATGTATCCATAAACCAGAAAAACCTCGATGCTGGTAACTCATTAACATGTACTGATGACTCTGCTTTGGCTGCAAAAGTCCACAAAGGACCAAAAAGAAGTTTAAAAGATGCGGGTGTATCTGCCATAGAAGTACCTGATACAGATTTATGCAATAAGCTTAGATATCTTACGACATTTGAGGTACACCCTTTACTTCTCAAATATGATTTCTTTCAACGTTTTTTTTTTCCATTCACGAGGACAAGTTCCAACAGATGTTATGGACTAATGGCAGTTTTAGATTTTCCTTTTGGAGAACTAAAGGCTCGTTATTAAGAAGTGACTTATCTCCAGCAGTAAGGCCTGAATGGCAGTTGATATATGATATACAAAATAACATTAAGTCATTGCAGTCACAAAGTTTGGGCCATTTTATGTCTTCCAAACTGTTGTCATCATCCGTTTTCCACAGCCATGTTGATCTGTACCACAATCTCCTGCAATCTTAATGCACGCTGCCTATAGAATGTGTACCCCAAAGTTTCTTCTACATATGACTGTTTGGATATCTATTTATTGGTACTATTAGCAATTATTTCATTGTTTTGAGGATATGGAAGGTCCTTGCAGAAAGTTTAATTGGGAATGTCTAGTTGAGAGGTTTTGCGTGTGCACCTTCCGTGGGTTATTATGACAAAGCTGGGATGAAGAAAAGACCTGCAGGAATCATTAACAATGTAATGGAAAGGTAGATGAAAATGGTTAATGGAGATGGTATGAGAGGTAGAATCTGCGAGTACCATAAATGTCATACAATATTAACTTGAGATGATTGAAAATTTAAAGAGTTGTTATATTTGTATCATTCTTTTATTATAGTCATTCTGGGTTTTTGATAAACATCATAATTCATTAATTGATGAAAACTATTTAATAAGCATTATCCATCCGTAGGTGAAATCACACGTATGTCGATTATGGGTTAAAGAGAACCGCATTTGCTCTCTTATATGGGATGTGCAAAACTATTATGATAGAGGAAATAAGAAGCTGATGGGGCCATCTGATTTCTTCATAGAAGCTTTGCTTGTTCCACCCAATAGATTCAGACCTCCCAACATGCTAAATGGAGCAGTAAGTATCTATTTCTATGAAAGTTAGTTTTTTCCTTATTTTTGTAATGTTGGTCTGTATGTATCACAGCGAACGTTTTGTTGATAATGGATGCATTCTATGTTATTAATTTTCAAAGTGAAAAAAGGGTCATTAAGATTATGGTGGCAATTAAGAAGGGAAAGAGATTCTCTGTGAGTATGTATGCAGATAATTAGCTTGGCTTACATATATCTAATTGACGTTCAGGATTATCATATAGTGGGTTGGTAAAGCATTCAGGATTATGGAACATAATGTGAATGCATAATATTTTAATTGTGCAGTGATGATTATTAGATTGATCGTATTTGGAAGGAAAGATCGGTCAGGGAGCACAATATGAATTGTTGTATGGATGAGCATTTGGCTTCATTAGTGAATGAAGCCAAGAAGTTGAAGTTCTTTATATGTTTACGTATGGCAGCTTGCATAAAAAAAATTCTCAATGATGGTTATATAATATGGTCTGCATGCTAATTATTATCATGTACTTTCTAAAATAGATCGGATATTTTTCATTTTCCGTAGATAATGGAGCACCCAATGAATGTTCTTTATGCTGATCTGCTGCAAGCAAACATGAATCTTATGAATGTGCTCCGTGCAAGCTCAAATAAAGAGAACATTGATGCAATGGCTGCTGTTAATTCTGCACAAGTGACTTCACTGTGGTTGAGCCTACAGAACTGTGCAAACAAGCTGATTGACAGTTCTTCTGGTGAGATACTATTTCCGTAATACATCTTTTGTCATGTTTGTCCCTAATAGAGCTGGAATGTTTAACGGGTGAGTATCATGCATATAAATTTCACCTTCATGACCACTAGAGTTCATATTACTCGAGCTCAAAACTATTAATGTCGTGTTGCAAGCGAAATTGAGCCTTGTTAACTGTCAAAAGATATAATCCGTGTAAGTCCTTTACAAAAACCCAATAAACATGAGGATTTGGACATGACTTGGGGGTATATTCCTGGATGCATCTGATAAATATCATTGGTATAGACTAATAAGCTGTCGAATCAGCTGTGATATTTGCATGAATAACGAAATGTGTTGATAAATTTGTAACATCAGTTGTATTGGGAAATTATTGGCAGTGATTGGAAAGAAGAGCGAGCAGACTGGCGTAAAGCAACTTCTTGAAAAGAAAGAAGGACTCTTTCGCATGAATCTGATGGGAAAGAGAGTGAATTATGCGTGCAGATCTGTCATATCACCGGACCCATATATTGCAGTAAATGAAATTGGAATTCCACCGTACTTTGCAACTCGACTCACATACCCAGAGGTGAGTACTTCTCTCTATTTGTACAAACTGTATTTGGATATTTATGGGTTGTACTTTTTTTGGAAAACAGAGGGTTACACATTGGAATGCTGATAGATTGAGAGCAGCTGTTGTAAATGGATCCTCAGTTTATCCTGGTGCCACTCACGTGGAAGATGAGTTTGGAGTTCTTGTCAGTTTAAATAATTTATCTAGATCGCAACGAGTGGCTGTAAGTAAAACGCTTCTCTCGACACCAAGCTCAACCAGGGGAAGCACAACTGCCTCTATTGGAGGTAACCATAACAGCATAAAAGCTGTGGGAAAAACTGTATATCGTCATCTTCGTGATGGAGATGCACTGCTGGTCAACCGTCAGGTTTGTCTATAGCTATTGCAACCGCTCTGTAGTCCAGATCTTTTTTGATTGCAATGTGTACAACTGCACGTGTGTTGCTGTTAGCTGTTCTCCATAAATTTTTTGCTTCGCCAATGCATACAGCCAACTCTTCACAAACCAAGTTTGATGGGGCATATAGCTCGGGTTTTGAAGGGCGAAAAGACACTGCGTCTGCATTATGCGAACTGCAGGTTGGTTCTACAGTTAAAGATATATTTCTTTAAACTAGTGTTGTGCATCATTCCACATTAGTTTCTCAAGCTAGTCCTCGGCTGCAGTACGTACAATGCAGATTTTGATGGTGATGAGATGAATGTTCATTTTCCGCAAGATGAAGTTGGAAGAGCTGAAGGATATTGTATCGTAAATGCAAACCAGCAATTTGTGGTCCCAACTAGTGGGAACCCCATAAGAGGTTTGATTCAGGTAGGTCTTAATTGAATCTGAGGAAGTGTAGTTTAAATATTGTTTTCCCCTCGTAAATGCAGAAGACACCGAAAACGTTGAGATGTCATTGATAGCAAATTTGAATAGTATGCTCACAAAAACTAAAGCTATTTAATATGGGAAAGCAGTTGCACAGTATCTCCCTAAGTATGAGATCAAAGATGTGAGGAGCATCCAAACATGTAATGGCAGGACATGCAAGCTGTGACTCTAGGCACATATGTGTTTGATTCTCTATAAAAAGTGGTCTTAACAAAAACTAGCTGCACTTACTTGGCCAAGTAGACTGTCTAGTAATAGTTTTTCAGGGTTCTGTAGGTCATGTTTCTGGCTATCTGATAATGTAAAAAGTTTCTCAGGATCGTTATGGGGATTCAGTAATGTTCTATTTTCTGAAGTTCAGAGTTTAGGAATCGGGGTGCAAATTGCACTGGTTGCTTTCTTTGCTGTGTTAGTTTTGAGTACGCTTTGAGATAGACCTACGGTTCAGTTT
This sequence comes from Azolla pinnata, assembly GCA_037176905.1. Classification (NCBI taxonomy): domain Eukaryota; kingdom Viridiplantae; phylum Streptophyta; class Polypodiopsida; order Salviniales; family Salviniaceae; genus Azolla; species Azolla pinnata. Next base: position 34,467 of record JBBBWG010022335.1, read on the forward strand.
TGTTATTAGAACCAATTTCTTGAAGTTGTACATGATTAATTTACTGTAACATTTGAAAAGCTTCACTTCATACTACAAGAGCACAATCATGATGATAATTTTAACAACTGATTGTTTATGCAGTTGTAGATTATCGTCTTCTGCTTGCTTGGTTGTGGCAAAGAAATTGCTTGCTTTATGTAAGGATCTGTGAGCTTGGTAAGGATCTGTGAGCTTGGTTCTCATGTGAATGGCCTAGATTATTCAGAAGAGGGAGTCACACCACATGGAGCTCTGTGGTTTGCGTTCTCTTCCCACTCTCATAGTATTTAGCCATCAAGGGACAGTGCACACATCGTTGGAAGAATCATTGGATTCTTCCACAACATTGATCCTTGCATTCTGGCATTCTAGGTCTAGATACACTGGTTTCTTTCTAACTTATCCATAAAACCCAAAGCAAACATCAAGTTTGAATTTGTTATTAAGTGAAGCAACAAACAGAAGGAAACAAGAAACCAGCTACTTATATGGATGTGAAAACAAGTTTATTATAATATGCTTTATACCTTTTTATTTGCTACTACAATGTCTTTGGGCTTCTTGCTGAATCAGCAATAGACCGTGGCATTGAAAGTAATAGCAAGGAAATGTACCATACCTTGTTGTTGCCATTCTTCATTTTTCTTTTTGAGGCCTTACTTGTGATGGAATATAATTGAGTATCAATTTCTGGCTCTTTCATGGTGAATATTATGTGATGGTAAAAGTTTTTTGATCCAAGGTACTTTTCTTCTACTGTCTGTAGGATCACATCGTCAGCGGTACATTGTTAACCAAGAAAGACACGTTTTTGACAAAGGAGGAATATCAAGAACTTGTTTATTCGGCTTGTGTTTCCTCTATACAACCGACGTATTTGAAGGGGAAGAGGATCAGTGTTATAAAGAATGAGACGGCCATAAAAACCCTACCTCCAGCAATCTTGAAGCCAAAACCTCTTTGGACTGGAAAACAGGTGGCTAACAGTTTGTGTAATTATGGTTTTTGCATGCTTTTGCAATCTGTGTCAGTAATGTTTTTCTGCTAAAATTTCAGGTTATCACTGCAGTTCTAAATCATGTGACATCTGGAAGGCCACCTTATTCAGTTAAGAACATTGGGAAAGTGTCTGGGGAGTACTGGGGACGCAACAATGGCGAGGTAAAATTACGAATCGAAAAGAATGAATTGCTGCATGGCGTAATTGACAAAGCACAATTTGGAAAGTACGGACTAGTTCATGCTGTTCAAGAGTTCTACGGAGCTGATGCTGCTGGACAGCTGTTATCTGTGTTGAGCCGGCTTTTTACAGCGTTTCTGCAAGTAAGTCAAACTTGGAGTGTTGTATTGTCATGTTCAGGCATTGCTTTCAGTATATATACTCATTGGGTAATTGTTTGAACAAATCTGTATTTTGTATGTTTTTGTGGTAGATGTTTGGTTTTACTTGTGGGTTGGCAGATTTGCTTTTAATTCCAGATGCAGAAAAGCAGAGACACTTTAAGCTGTCAGCATCGGCAGAGTTGGGTTTCAGGGTTCACAAACGTTTTGCTGGATTAGATGATAAAGATGATCCAAGTATGATTTGAGAAATTTTACTCTTTACCTTGTTTTCTAGATACAAGCAACTGTATTATGTAAGGATTAGATAGAGTGTACGTGCCTCTTATAATTTTTAACAAAATGTCTCCACAGATGCATAAAAGTGATGCTGAACTTTCATTAGATTAAGAAAACGAATAGGAAACCATTCTGTGATGATGCGTTTAGAGCGAATAAATTAGAAACCCCAACTCCAAAAACATGAATTAAATTTACGAGGAGCCTATGCAAAGCAAACACCTCCTTACAAACTGCTAAAGTGAACCAATTCTCTTACAAACCCTTCTGAGTATGATCTAAAGCATGTCAATCTATGGACAGTCTTAGTTTTGGACCATGTAATTAGTAGTTAGTATCCATGTAAGGTGTAACAGATTCGTGTGTGGATTGATTTTGTGATTCACACTAAATGAATCTAATACAGTGTTGGGTTTGGAACTTTTCAAGTTTGGTTCTGTTCACATTCTCATTCTAGCTTTATTATAATTTGGGGTATCAGGTGCTGATGAATTGAAATTGCAAGTAGAGAACATAATACAGACAAAAGGTCCAACAGCAAGTGCTTATTTGGACAGGTTGATGTCTAGCACCATGAATGTTGTCACTTCCGATGTCAATAACACGATTTTTCCCAATGGTCTCTCAAAACCGTTCCCTCATAATTGCTTGTCTCTCATGACAATAACGGGTGCAAAGGGTGGACTGGTAGGTATTATTGAAGCAAGATTGTAATAGCATGTCCTTTAATGAAATCTCTCGGTGACAACATTTCTGGTGAATTAGGTTAACTTCACCCAGATTTCTTCTCTATTGGGACAACAAGAACTAGAGGGAAAGCGTGTCCCCCGCATGGTGTCTGGGAAAACTCTCCCATGTTTTTTACCATGGGATACTGCTGCTCGTGCTGGTGGCTTCATCAGCGACAGATTTCTAACGGGTCTTCACCCTCAGGAGTATTATTTTCACTGCATGGCTGGTCGAGATGGGTAAGCGAAAGAAATCATATTTATTTTTCAGTTCTGTGTGATGTGGAACTTCGATTGTTTGTCTCTGTGAATTAGGGGGTAGAAATTTTTTTCCGTATAGACATCTGTCATGGCCTTGGATATGTCTCGAGTAGAGTTTAGATCCTGTGCTTAACTGGTTCTTGTCTGAGTCTAAGTCTCAAGTCATAGTCTGCCCGTGGAAGGGCAGACTAAGAAAAATATATAATGATAATAGCACCATTCTGTGGATAATTATTTTGCCAGTCTAAGTAGAGTTCTCAACATTCTTTAATTATTATATTCTGTTAGCTTAACCTTTTCTGCATAAAACATGTTAATTAATTTATTTTGAAAATATCTCCAAGAAACATGGCACGTATAAGGCAATGGAACAGTCAAGAGAAATTCATGCACCTCCATGGAAAAGATTAATTTCTATGTATCAGTAATTTCTTCATGGGATGATGGTTTATGTAGGTTAGTGGATACAGCTGTGAAAACATCAAGAAGTGGCTATTTGCAACGATGTCTTATAAAGAATCTGGAGTGCTTAAGAGTTCACTATGATTATTCGGTGCGAGATTCAGATGGGTCCATAATTCAATTTCGTTATGGAGAGGACGGTGTTGACATTATGAGGACAAACTATCTGACACGATTCAAAGTTCTTGCCGCTGTGCGTATCTAGCATGTCATAGTATATGTCAACAGTTTGTATGCTAATCCTAGTTTGATGATATCCTTTGTTTACACAGAATCAATCACTTCTGTCACAAAGAATCGGAGTACTTGAAGAGAGTGGCAATGTTGACAAGAATACTCTAGAAGGTAGTGAAACATCTTTTGAAATGGTCTCAGAAGCTTTTGATAACCAGCTGCAAGATTTTCTAAAGACACTGCCAAAAAAGAAAAGGAAAGCATTACGTCTGCATAAACATAAACATCGCTCTGATTTCAAAGAGCTGATGAAGCTTAACTTCCTTTCAAGCTGTGCTGAGCCTGGAGAACCTGTTGGTGTCCTTGCTGCCCAGTCTATTGGGGAGCCGTCGACACAAATGACGTAAGTTGATGAGATGGTTTGAGTCTTAACCATTTTAGCAACCTTGCATTTTTTGAGCTTCCCTTTGTAAATGTAGGCTGAACACATTTCATTTTGCTGGACGAGGTGAAATGAATGTAACACTCGGTATTCCCCGATTGCGAGAGATTTTAATGACTGCAGCAAAAAAAATCTCTACACCAGTGATGACCTGTCCTCTCCTGCCTGGAAAATCAAGGTGGTATCATGGATCCTGCCTGAGATAATTATTTTTGTGGTTGTTTGAAAAACTGTAAGACACTAGAACTGTAGAAATAAAGCAATTGGGGTTATTTCAATATATCATGCCTGAAGTCTGTTATGGTAAATATTTAGCTAGATGTTTTTTTTGGGTCTCTGTACTTGTACAGTAGATTTTAGATTTGGAAGGGTTTTTCTTGGACAGCATAGGGTTGTAGGTAAGAGCTGTCGTGGCACAGCATGCTGAAATAAGAGCTACATGTCTTTTGCTTCAGAGAGGATGCAGAACGTCTAGCAGGGAAGTTGCGAAAGATTCGTCTGATTGATGTCATTGACAAGCTTGAGGTTGGGGTTGTCCCTTTCTCTGTACATGAGAAACGTCTGAGAAAGGTGTACAGGGTGAAGCTATTCTTTTACACAAGTGATAGTTATCCTTCACATCTACAGTTGCAAAAGGAAGAGTATGAAAGAGCTATTCGTCATCAATTTGTACCCATGATTACGCGGGAAATGGGTAAAGCAATTTCTTCACGGTCCGGTGAGAAGGTGAAGGATGCAATACAAATATTGTCTCTTTCTCAGGTGGGTGAGTCCCAACAGGACCCAGGACAAGATGATGACGATGAACCAAAGGGAAAGAAGTCACGGAAAGGATTTGAATCCGATGAGCAAGCTGACAATGATGATGATAATGTAGAGGATGAAGAAGGGGGCGAAGATGAAGGTGCAGATGCTGAAAAAAGGAAGACTCAGGAGACGGATGAGAGGGCTTATGAAGATGCAGAAGAAGAAGAGGAAGAGGAAGAGGAAGAAGAAGCCGAAGAGAAGTTGGAAGGTGAGGATGCAATGCAGGATGGAACTGGCAGTGAGGATGAGTGTAAGAACGAGGAAATTGCAAAGATAAACCATTCCAAAGAATCCGAGGTTAAGGAGGTAGCCGCTAGATCAGATGATTCTCCTACGCGAAAGTCTTTCATAAATAAGGTGCAGAACAAATTTGACGGATCATCATTTGAAATGCATCTCTCAGTGAAACACAATACGCCTCATGTTCTTCTTGCGGAGGTAATTAAAATCAACGTAGTCCAGTTATATTGCGCTCATCGTTTTATGTTCTCATTGTTTTCTTTCATCGTATGACAGATTGTTGAGAGGGTTGCAAAGCAGGTCACTCTGAGACAAGTGACTGGGATAGACCGTGTCACAGTGATTGATTACAAAGGCAATGAAGCTATGCCTGCTTTACAGACGGAAGGTATAAACTATGAAGGCTTATGGTCTATGGCAGACGATTTGGATGTGAATAAGCTCACCACAAACAGCATTGGGTCTGTTTTGGAGATCTTCGGTGTTGAAGCAGCCCGTGCAACTATTGTGGAAGAAATAAAAAACGTTTTCAGCTCATACGGTATTTCAGTGAATATACGACATTTGAACCTTATAGCTGATTTCATGACCCATGGCGGGGGTTTCCGGCCCTGTAATCGGATTGGAATGGAGTCCAACACATCGGCGTTTCTGAAGATGAGCTTTGAGACTGCAACGAAGTTTCTGGTGGAAAGCACTCTTAAAAAGCAGTGGGATCATCTTGAATCTCCCTCGTCTAGGATAATACTGGGACAAATCGTGGATGTTGGAACGGGGTCATTCGGTTTGTTACACAACATTCAAGTGTAAGTCTCCCTTGGAGTTGAGAGCTATGCGAGTTGAACACCCGAGTAAAAATGTACAGATGGGATTTGACCGTTCATGTAGCCAATATACATCATTACATGGATCCGAGACAGGTGATAAGACAAAGAGCAAGCAGCTGAGAAAAACTTCAACTGCCCTCTTCATCAAACCGACTTTGTTCTGGAGAAAAAGGGTGTTCATGGCAGGGCTCCATTGCTGTTTCTGCTGGCAAGCAAGGAGATTGCAAGACTGCTTTGTGTATCATCAGACTTTGGGCAGATGAGGGTTTTCGGGTTTAGCGTTGTTGCTGAGACAATGACCTCTACACCCAAAAGTACCAGGTGACCCGAAACTCTAAACTCTAAACCTAAATCTTTACTTTCTTTTGTGCTGATGCTTGATGGGCCATATACCCTGTTCCTGAAGGGGAGAGATACAATCTGTATCGGGGGTTATCCTAGACATTGATACATGCATGTAAGAAACTGCGATTTTCAAAGTGCAAAAAAGGCTGCATGATCGAGAAGAGCCCATCTCCAGCACGAAACAGGTTAGCCGACCCGAATCAATCAAAAAACATGAGAGATCTCTTGTCATTAGTGTGCGATTCATTTTTTCCGAGCTTTTTATCGCATGACGCTTGTCCTTTTGATTTACTTGATTGTTGAGGTCGTCGGAATCATATCTACAGGGGATATCTATCCACATCAATTTCATGTATGTGTCAAGTGAACTGTCAAGGATCAATTTCGTGTATGTATCATCTACAGGGGATCTTGCAGGATCTATCTGGTCTTTTGACAGGGGTCCATGAGCTGGGAAAAGGGATTTGCAAGAAAAAGGTTTGAACTGTGGTTGGATCTGGCTACGTAGCAGGTATGAGGACCAAGTGTTGGATAAGAAAGAAAAGCCTGATTCTCATTCCTTTCTTGTCTGCGGCACAGTGATGCGATTGTTTCCTGCAGATCTGATAGAAGTTTGGCCTTTTCTTTCTATGTTGTCCCGCCATGGCTATATTTGGGCAACAAGAGAGCTAGCTGATGGATGTGGTGTGTTCTTTGTCAGCTATATATTTGCACAAACATCATCAAACCAGTTGGTAGGCCCCCCATATGCAAAGACTGTTTGAGAAGCTACCTTTGACATGGATGCATCCATCTCCAAGGTAAAGTGTTCACATTCCCATGCTTTTTTTGTTGTGGTTTGTTTTACCTGTAAATGTATATATAGAATGTGCACTATTTGCTTTCTACAATGGATATCGAAGTCGGGAGGAAGAGATTTGACTTCAATGGGGTTTGGAGCGGAGAGACGGAGGTCTATGAACCAGATAGAGATGAAACTGATGAAAGCAATAGGAAAGATAAATGAAAATGTGGTCATGGAAATGTGATCTCTGTGTCCAATGTAGCTGAGAGATCCAACCCTAGAATAATAGTCATCAGCCTGCCCTTTCTTAGCTCATAGAGCTTGCGTACCTCAAAGAGTACACATATATAGCTGCCCCTTATATAGGATAGATAGCTCCTCCTGATATAGCTTCTCCTCAAATTTAGCAGCTCACAAATAGTTGCTTGCCATATTCATACACATGTTTGGCATAAGTGCCTTCATGTAGCCTGAAAAATCAATCACATATGATTGAACCATCGTTTCACGGCAATGTCGCAAGATGGATGTCAAACAGGCTATAGCGGAACCAGAAGAAAAAACATTCTTGCCTTGCCTTGCCCTTGTCTTGTCGGTATGCAAATGACGAGCATCAGAAAGCAAAGTGTTCGATCAATGAATGGATCGATCGATCTATCGATCGCACATTTTGTCGTATCTTTTGTGCTTTCTTTTTGATGGAGATTCTCGATCATTGTTGTTGGCCATTGTTGGCATGTTGATGGGCGGTGCTCGCGTACTTCTTTTTGGACGGAAGTTTTTCCAGAGGCCTAAAGCAAATCAAACTCTACCAGCGGGGGGTTGTTGGGAAATCCCGCTGTTATAGAGTGCTCGATTGGCGCACGATTCGATTCTGCTCGCTTATGCATGTAAAAATCTTTGACGAATGTGGCCATCGATGCATTGCTGATCGATGCTTGCTTTTGCTTGCTTGTGCACAAGTGCTCAGTGGCTTGAACTTGGTGATTGGTACAGGTTCACAGCACGATCACTATCACCTCATGATGCAATGCGCCTCTGAATGACTCACGATTAGATTCGGTGGCTGTGGAGCTATGGGTTTAGCATTGATTACTACTGCTTGATGCAATGTGTCTCTTAATCATCATCACGCACAATTAGTCGGTCTTAATTGCTCACGATTAGAGTCCGCGGCTGGAGCTATGTGATTGGTGCAGCTTTAGCTGGATTACTGCTGCATGATGCAGTGCGTCTCTCAATCATCATGCTCAATTAGTGGGCTCTTAATCATCATGCACAATTAGTGGGCACTTAATCATCATGCGCAATTAGTGGGCTCTTAATCATCATGCACAATTAGTGGGCTCTTAATCATCATGCACAGTTAGTGGGCTCTTAATCGTCATGCACAATTAGTCGGTCCTTAATCACGCACGATTAATTCGATGGCCGGACCTAACTACTTCATGCTGCAATGTGGCTCTTAATTACGACACGAATCGTGCACAATTTGTTAGTTGATGGGGGTTTAGGGTTTTTGGGTTTGGCATCTCAGGAAGAAATTCCTCTGCCTTTGCATATCTCAGGATCTGTGGTGGGTTTCGAAGATTCCCCCTCCCCCATCTTTTAACAATCTCCGTGGTCAAACAAAGCTAGCAAGGGAACGATTCAAAGAGCTTGTACCGAAGAAGCCCATCATGCTGTTTTAAAAAAAAACCTTTAGATATGACCACAAATCGAAAATCTTGCTTCCTCTTCTCTTTTTGATTGTTTTGGCTGCTACGACAAAGCTGCTCGATCTCGTGTGTGGAAGACCGATAAGAGAATCGGTCAGAGAAACAAGTGTCTGATCAACTTGTCGTGGTTTGATGATGCACGCCGTAGATTTCATTCATACTGTATTGGTTCCAATGCAATGCCAACACTAGAACAATATATACATATATATACATATATACACACATTGTTCTAAAGTCTGGATCGGATTGAGCCGAATATATATACATTGTTCAAAGGTCAAACTATCGACGACTTTACTCGGCAACTTGTGCAATATTCGGCTTTGGATGTGAAGTACACATATAGCAAGCTTTCTGCTGGCCTTTCTTCTCATCCAAAAGACTCAGCAGCAAACCAGTTCCACAGCATAAAATTTGTCCCCTTTCAGAAGGATCGATATATGGCATGAATCATTTGAACCGAACCCACTGTAATCTGGTTGATCGAATGCCGACGATGCCCCAAGGCATATGACAGATTCAGATCTGTTGGTTATTTTAACATAGATGATACTAGATATGGACTGAATTCAATTGCTGAGCTTACCCCCCCGCAAGTATCTGATGCTGATTTTAGCCTCCTTCACCTGTCTTATGTGTGCACAAAAACAATTCAACACAATTGAGTGTAAGTGGAAATTTCCCCATTGTAACACCGCCCAATTACAGAGCCTCACATTACGATGATCATGAAAAAAGAATGCCTTGCCAATCATATTCATACAAAAAATCATACAACACCGATGTTTTTAAAACTCACTTTGTGCTAGAGAGGCCGTGTCGATTTTTAGTGCTAATGGGAATCATTGAGAATAGTCTATATACACCGATGTGGTATATAGTTTACAAAATACAATTTTCAGATCTTCTTGGAAGCTGCAGGGATTCTTTCTTTCTGAACCTTTCTGATGATTGCAGACTGCCAAAATACAAGAAGTTTTTATCCTTTTCTCTCTTTCCCGAGAGTGGGGGGTTGAGCATTAGGGTCTACTGCAAGCTTCGGAAGGTTCAGTTTCCCTTGTCACTAAAATAAGAAGCAAATATTTCCTTCAGATCAGTTGCATACGCTTGAAAAGGAATGAAATGCACAGGAAAAAGAACTTGCCTTTATTGGTACATTTATACAATATGGGATTTGCTTGAAATCACACAGGTTGAAGCATAGCGTAAACGTCTCATCGACTTGGCTATCACTGAGCCCAAGAAACAGATACAAATCAAGAAGTCAAATAACCACGGATAAGAACAAAAGCTTTGTTAAAAGAAAAAGCACTTACGATATTTATTCATCTTTTCGACTTAAAAACATCCATTACGATGTTCAAGACAAGAGCTGGAACCATACCTACAAAACAAACATCAGAATGTGAAAAAAGCTGTATATGGAGTCCTAGGAACTCATTGAAAACACGAAAGGAAAGTATGTAGGAATGCAAAAGAGAGAGCCACAGAGAGAGAGAGAGAGAGAGAGAGAGAGAGAGCGTATTTCATGCCTGTTCTACCATGGGGTCTGAAGGTGCTAATGATGTTGTCATACTGAATCATTGGCGGTGAAATTCTCTACTCTTGCGTTGTTGCGAGATAGCAGCTTTCGGAATTTCTTCTCCGAGAAGACCTCTACCTCAGCTAGAAAGACCGCCATCACTGGCCGGTGATCCGACAAGACAAGCTCCTCCCGGCCATACGATAACTGCCTTAGTCCCTTTCCATGCCATAGTATGCGATCACACCTGCCCAAGAGCAGCAGAAGTGGAAGAAGGAAGCAAAAGATAGTTTCAATATTGTCTCCCTTATAAAAATATACAATCTATTCCATGAGGTATAACATCTATACACATATAAGTTTGCATCCATGTTGTATGCAGATGTGCATGTATCTATCTTTATGTGTGTTGAATGCACAGAAAAAGATCGAAGCATTTTACCATGCTGGTGTCCGGCGCTTCTCTCCAGGTTTTGCACTTTCTCCAGAATAACAGCTTGAATCTAACTCATATTTGTATGTTGGAGGGAAATCTATGGGACCTTCACACCAGCCATCAAATGTGCGGCCCTCGAGCATCTCGTTCTTGAGCTGAAATCAAATCAAGAAAAACCAAACAAAATTGTTTTAAAACACTACAACAAACATGTAATATAATGTACATAGATGCATGGAAAAAGGCCGAGGGAACTTGCCTGATCTCTGCGAAGCAGAGCTGTCCAATCCTCTCTTGCAACAAGAAACCGAGTCTCGCTGTCTGAAAGGTTGAGTCGATAATTGAGATCTCCCAGCCAAATGATCTGGCTGCTCCAGTGGAAAAAGCACACCGGAAAGTACTTCTCAAAATCTTTAGCTTGGAAAAAGAATAATCCCATCCATATGCAACTCTACTCTACTTTCTTAATACCTAAAAACCACCTTTCTGTTTTAAGGTATATAGCATTTCCACTCATGAGTGCATAGGTTGCAAATGCACCAAGACCAGCTATAATAGAGATTTAACAACAAAGAAGAAAGAAGAAGGGAAATATGTATATGCAGCTTACTCGTGTTGCTTGATAGTTCTTGGAACGTCTATACTGCCTTCTTTGACATTCGGAAATCTGGTGCGCTTCAAGATCTCGGCAACATCGGCATTCCTTCGGAGCTCATCCCCTTCCTTGTCTCCAGATGTCAGATGAGTACACACAAAACAGAACCTGGTCTCGTGAAGCATCATACTAACTGAGATAGAGCCCTATATATATACATCCATACACATGGACAAAAAATATTAGACCTTGAAGAATTCTCAAGAAGTCAATCATGAGCATGTGCATCTAGCATGTAAACAGATGGTAGTTTGATGCCAAGATGATTCGTAAGAAAAAGAAGGGGGGACCTTGTTTCCCATGCATCCCATTAGGCCGAGGCCAACACAGGAGACGGTCAGATTGTGTATTATCCGCCGTAACCTCCTACGAACCCACACTGAGATTTGGATCCCCACCATTTGCTTGCTAGCAACCCGGACATATCTAACTCTCTTCTTCTCCTTGTGCTTGATAGCATGCATAAGCCTAAATGCTGATGAGAATGATGCACTACGCGGTGCATCGTCCAGATTCACGAGTCCACCATTCATATGCGGGAGATCACGAAGAGAGAGCAAATTAATCGGCTCCGACTCTGCTCTCTGGTGATGGTATGGTGCTGCTGATATTGATGTCGCTACGAGGCCTATCCGCTCTGTGCTCCTAAAAACTCCAACTAGATTTGGCCGAGTATTGCCCATATCTTGCTCTCCATCTTCTTGATTTGATTCCAGTGGCATGCTTTCTACCTCTAGAAAGCTTGTTTCTTCATCTATGAGGATCCGATCAGAATCGAGCTCCCCACTTCCCACAAGTATGTCTGAATTCTCCGAGTCTATCTCTTCAGTAGGTGATGAAGGAGCACTATACGATTTATGATCACTCTCTCTTGCTTTGTTCAAAGTTTCGCGTATAAGGCCTTGCCATTCGAGGGTGGGCCCATTGTCCTCATTGCCGAACACATTGCCTGCATTCAACGGAACAATTTCCTGGAAGCTGCAGAAAAATTTCCAAAGGTTAAGCGAGCTCCCTTACATAAATGAGCACAACAAGGAATTTCGTTATGAAGACATACTCTGGTAAAACGGAGAATTAAGACTCTGGTATTCTACGAAAATTACCCGACAAATGCATATGGCTTTCACATCATATTATGCGACATATTGGTATATTCTGTTACATATCGGTATATGATTGGTCACATATCTGTATATGATGTCACATATACAACTTTCTTCTTTCAGGAAAGGAAAAGTGGACTGGAGCTATTCGAACTTTACCCTAGCACATATATATCAGCAGGATGTTCCATACGAAGCCAGCCTTCCAGATCTAGCTGTGCAGGTGGTGTTCTTCCAGCAACATTCCATGTGCCCACGAAAATGCTGGAGAGCACAAGGTTTTAAAAGTAAGGAGAATCGAATCCACAAAAACCCAAAAAAGAAAAGACATGTTATGAGTAGAGAGAGAACTTTCCTTTTCCCATGATCAAGAGACACGTTGTGTATGAGTATTTGATACATACCGGAACTCTTCCTTGTTGATGAACTCCCTCTTCAATGTTACCGATTGGCCTCTTCTAACACGTGTCCAGTTCTTTGGAAACTCTACAGGATGCAGGGCATGTTTATCAAATGATTAGAGCTTACAGCGAGATCAGGACTACCTTTGGATCCCTACACCGTTCAAATTGACTAAAATGCATGAGCATACGCTTACCATATTTTACATCTCTTTTCAGTTGTAAGGATCGGCCCCTTCTTGTGGGATTCTCTTTCAGTAGCTCCATTACATGCTCACCATCTCTTATGTTCCTTTTGAATGCATTGGACTGGCCTCCCTGGAAGTTTGCTGTGTTCTCCTTCAACATTTGTGAGCCATCTACAAGATACAAAACACAGGCAGACACACACGGGTTAATAGGTAAGAATCATGTTTATTTAGAACATATGGATTACGAGCAAAGGACCATGTTTGCAATAGATGGGTTGGCAGCACAGCCCATCATTACAGGAATCCATGGAGGCCATGCTTACAAGAACCAATGGTTTACAAGCAAAGACCATGCTTTTATAAATCGTTGGATATAATCCTGTCATAGCTACACAATGCTTACCATCTCTTGCATCCCTCGACACGGCTAGCGATGGACCTCTCATGGTGGCTGTGGAGTTGTTCTGAAATCGCTCATCTATATGATTTTCAACACATCCAAGTAAGCTTTTGTAGTTCAATCATACTGCTTTAAGAAGCCATTGATTATATTGCATCTATTCATTTTCTTTTTTCCCTAGTTTAAAGTTCGAAGGAAAGATTCCCTTACCCATAATTCTGCGTCGATACGCCATCCCTGATCGAATACCTACAATTATACATCTAATGGTACTTAAGATGTCGAAATGTAATAGATCATCCAAAGGAAAGACCAATGTTAATATGAATCTACACAAACAGACGATCTCGATTCGTACGTCTCACGGTAGTTTAGGTGTTGAAATGTGATAGATCATACAAAGAAAAGATCGACAGCAATATAGATTCATATGAATTCTGGGCATGCATATAATTGCATATCTCGTGGCACTTAAGCTGCTGAAATACGATAGGCCATCATCGAGGGAATCGAGCGACCGATGATCGTATACTTTCATCGAGGGAATCGAGCGATCGATGATCGTATATGCTCATCGAGGGAATCGAGGCGATCGATGGATCATATATGTTCATCGAGGGAATCGAGGCGATCGACGGATCATATATGTTCATCGAGGGAATCGAGGCGATCGATGGGAGAATCTCTATCTTTACCAGGAGGTTCGCATTCGGCGTCGCTGTCATTGTCCGTCTCTGCGTCTTCGTGCTCATCGGCGCTCAATTCGTCGGAGCTGAAATCGTCTCCGACGGCGTTGATGTTCAGCCATTTCTTCATGATCATCCTCGGCCATAACAGCTGCAAATCAATGGCCAGAGAGGAGGGTTTCAGCTGGAAAAAACAAGAGCTGGGGGGGAAGGAAGTCATGGAGGGGGAAGGGGGATCCAAAGAAAGCTCCAAGAAATCGCGAAGAAGATGATGGAGATGGAGATGGAGATGGAGATGGAGATGGAGATGGAGATGCATCTCCTTCCTCTCCCATACACAGAAATCTGCAATCTGCAGAACATCTATGCACACAGACATACCTCTCCTCTCTTCTTTCCTTGCTTTGTAGGCATTGATGATGTCCTATCGATAGCCCCTTCCTCTTCTCTGTCTCTGTCTCTGTCACTGTCTCTCTGATGTCTACCGATCTCCCCTTCGACCTTGTGCGTGATCTTTCCCCCCCTTGGTCCTCCTCTGCTGCAAATTCTGGACGGAACCCAAAATCGGGAGAGCCCGAAAAAAGGGGAGAAGGGTAGGGACTCTGTGTAGTAGCTTAGTGAGGAAGAGGAGCTATGGCGCAAAAGCGGAGTAGGGAGAGCGCTCTCCCCCTCCCCGTAGATATAGAAAGAAAAAGAAGACAGAGGAAAGAGAGAGGCGAGGGCGAGGCGATGTGTGCGTGACGTGGGATTTGGGTGCTTCTTCTGCGCGCAGGGACACGTGTGCAGGGAGGAGCGGGTGCGAAAGAGAGGAGGAGGAGGAGGAGGAGGGGCAGAGACAGCAGAGACGGCGAGAGAGCTCTCTCTCTCTCCCTCTCTCTCTCCTCAGACAGGAAGAGAGAGAGGGAAAGCGCAGAGAGAAAGCAGAAGAGGCGGCGACGGCGATGGCGATGGCGGAGGCGCAGAAGGAGGCGCCATGGAAGCTCCGCCCTTCGTCTGCTTCCCTGCTCCTCGAGCTTCGCCATCGCCATCGCCATCGCCATCGCCATCGCCACAGAGCTTCTTCCCTGATGAATGCATCCATGCATACATGCATCCATGCATCCATGCATACATGCATCCATGCATCCATGCATGCATCCATCCATGCATCCATGCATCCATCCATGCATCCATCCATGCATGCATCCATGCATCCATGCATGCATGCATATGGACCATGCTGGAGAACCAGCTTACACGATGCACATGCACATATCCATGCCTCCACACGCACACACGCACGCACACATACACTCATGCATGCATACATACACACATGCATACATGCATACCTACATACATACATGCAAGCATACACACACACAAGCATACATACATACAAGCATACACACACACATACACGCAAGCATACATACTAGCACACACACATACATACATACATACAGAGCTGGTTTCTGACGATGCACATATCCATGCCTGCACACACGCACGCATGCATACATACATGCACACACACATGCATACATACATACATACATTCATTCATTCATTCATACATTCACGCACACATACATACATACATACATTCATTCATTCATTCAGACATGCATGCACACATACATACATACTACATGCATTCATTCATTCATACATTCATACATACATACATTCAGAGCTGGTTTCTGACGATGCACCCATGCCGGAGAGCTACATGCATTGCATGCAGGCGCACGCATACATACATGCACATGCCTGCATACAAAGGCCAGCTTGACATGTTAAAAGAGGGACGCATGCATGCATACATGCTTCACATACATACACACATGCATACAGACATGCATACATGCACTCATACATACATACAGACATACAGGCATTACATACAGACATACAGAAATGCATCGATCGTATGTGTATGCATGCATGCAGACGCAAAACGATGCATACATGCAATGCCGGGAAGCCGGGTTTGGGCTTGGTTTCACACTTGTGGGGACACGAGACGCTGGAGCCTCACGTTCGTTTGTGGCTTTTGCCGAGAAAATCGAAGGTCCGCAGATGCATGCGCCAGCAGCACAGCGAACTGGCCCACAAACATACATGCATATACATGCATGCATGTGTATATGTGTATGTATGTATGTATGTGTGCATACGTAAAAACGACATTACTTCCTGGATCCAGCTTCTGCTGCATGATCAAGTTTATCTTAGAGCTCGATCTGTTCAGGGGACACAGTAATACTGAAGTTGTTTTTCTCTTTTTTTTTTTTCTTTTACAGATTATAGCAGCTGATCGAGTTTCTGTGCGACGATCGATCTGTTGGGTGACTAAGTAAATGAACTGCGAGTTTTACAAGATTACGAGCGTATCAGAGCACCGAGATGTGCCCTCCAGAGCGGACAAGAGGCTTTTTCGCCAGAAAAGCCCTGTCTCGATCTTTTTTGTTTGTTTGTTTGTTTGTTGTTTCCTGTTTTTTTTTTATGCGTCCCCCTTGCGGCAAATCAATGATCTCTCGCAATCTTCTGATCATTTTTTTTTTCTTCTTCCTTCTGCCCGATCTGCTTCTGCTCAATCGACCCGATTTGCTTTTGCTTGATCGACTCGATCGACTCACTGAATCACTAGGGGGCATCGGCAGAGTCGCTGCTTCTTTCTGAGACCAGAAGAACACCCCACGAAATCAGAAAAGAAAAACTTTACAGAGGATTCGATTCTTCCTTCTTATTAAAAAAAAAAAATTGCCTTTACTTAGACAAGAATTATAGAACAGGAAAACTACCAAGAAACGCCTAACAGAACTCTAAATTGTATTTTAACGGCTACTAAAATTAGAAATTGCAAAAATTAATGCCTATTTTGAATAGTTCGTGTTTAATTAATTTGTTAACGCTAGCTAAATTAATTAGATTCTAAATTCACTGGCTTTTGTTAATGTAATGTAGTAAGGGAATCGATCCGCAAATAGCAGTAAGAGGTAGGAAGCGATTAGTAAATGGAAATACAAGGACTAAGAATCAATGAACGTGAGAGTAGTGAGAGGAGGATTAGGATGGATTAGCAAAAAGCGATTAGGAAGGGAGGGAATAGAACCAATCAATGGGAAAGCGATGAGGAATAAAATCAATTAACGGTATACTGACAGAATTAATCGGGTGAATTTTTTTAGTGGAACGCGAGAGTATGCGTCAGTTTGTAATTTCTGATCTTAGCAGGCGTTAGAATGTAATTTATAAATTTGGTAGATGTTTTTGGGTAATGTTCGCATTATAAACACTATCAGAGGGTAATAGCTCAACAGGAAACAATTTGTTAAAAAATTATTCAAGAAAGATCTAGCTTAATACGATTATGCCCTGATTGAATTATTAAGATAATTGTATTGCAATTATATATAGCTTAATGTTGCGCACTCTTGGAGCGAAAAGAGGGAGTCCATTGGAATCGTGTGGTGGCATCGCAATGGAATGCGAAAAGATGCTTTGCGAAGATTCCAGAGGGCCTCTGCAAACCAAGTCTTCTGATGCCAGAACTTTTAGAACGCGTTCTCCTACTTGCTCATAGCTGCTGCATAAACCCTAACGGTCTTGCATATGGTCCATTAGGGCCGTGCTTAAACCCTAAACCCTAAACCCTAAACCCCAGCGGTCGTAGCTAACGGCTCCTTTTGCCACAAGGAGTTTATACTTAATTAAGCCTTAAATCTTGAAACCCTAAACCCTAGACCCTAAACCCTAAACCCGGAAAGGCCTTGTTGATGATGAAGTTCCTCCAAAGCCAGTTAGCAGCTCTCCAACCGGGCCTGAAGCGCCCGGACCAAACGATCGGCCTCGTTCTCATTAGAGTCTGGAAAATCAGGGACTTAAACAACAGGGAAAGAATTTCGGAAACGAATCGTGCATGTCGCATTCGCGGGAAGTAAATGGGATTGTCTGTGAGATGAGCAAAGCATTGTTTCTTCATAAATGTGCCTTTGTCTTGCGAGGCTTTCCTCGAAGGGGGGAGGTTCTCGGGATTTAGGCTATGGAACGATAGGTCGTACTGGGAAGTCGAGGATGTTGTCACAAACATAGAAGACTCAAATCCAGACTCGAGACCCAGAGACTCAGACTCAGACACAGACACAGACACAGACACAGACACAGACACAGATACAGATACAAATTCAGACACAGACACAGACACAGACACAGACACAGACATAGACACAGACACAGACATAGACACAGACACAGACATAGATACGGACTCGAGCGCAGATGCAGATCGAGACTCGGACTCGGACAAAGGCAAAGGCAGAGACCAGCATCGTCACCGAGCGTAATTGGGCTCACTTTGGCCCAGCTGGTCCGTTTCATTGTGTTTCCCTGTATGTTGTAGTCGGTGCAGAGTCATGACCTTCACAGAGGAACTGTTCTCGGGTAACACATAAATGAACGAAGCAACTAACTATGGAGATAGTTGCAAGAGTTTGTGTCTAAAG
>JBBBWG010022335.1:52879-64007 GCA_037176905.1 Azolla pinnata
AGGAACTGTTCTCGGGTAACACATAAATGAACGAAGCAACTAACTATGGAGATAGTTGCAAGAGTTTGTGTCTAAAGCTGATTCCTTCTTCTGGTAAGATCCATTCTTTTCTATAGCTCTAGCTAGGAGAAGCCAGTTGTTGTTTTCCAATGTAGGGTTCGGCATCGACGTCAATCGCTTCCCGACTTCATGCTCAAAGTCCTTCAACATTCTATTCGATGCAATCGGACTACGAATAGTTTCCTGGTGAGCGTTCGATCTCGATCCCCCCCCACTACAAGCCAAGCTTCACCGCATGTCGATCACATCGGTACATTCCAATGATGGAAGCTCTTTCGCTTCACACGTCGTTTCGGATCTCAATCGATTTTCGCGCAAGCGTCTTTGCTCGGCGGGCTGGGAGCTGATTTCAATGGCTCCCGATCCCAAACACTCCTCAAGAGGGTTGAGCCCTGAAACCCTAAAACCCTGAATGAACCCTAAAACACCAGAAACAACTCTCTCTGGAACAGTCAAGAAACCAAACCATGTTTCTGGCTCCCCCTTGTTGTCCGAGCTGCAACTCCGTCGACCGCGGTAAGATGATAGTTGGCTCTCTTTTCCAAGTCAGCTTTTCATATCCATTGCCAATACCTGACACATTGACATTCCAAAGGTCATGTGACAGCATGCCAGTACAGAAGGGCATGGAATCAACAACACCCAGATCACCAGCCAACATGCAGTGGAAAAGAAAGTACGCGAGAAAAGCTGCTCCCCACCGTCCGGAAGATGATGATCTCTTTACCTTTGCTTTTGAGATGTAACCAAAGCCCCTGCATACTACTTGGGAACACTGCATAGTAAAAAAATTTAAGCCTCAAGAGATGGAAACTGGTTAGAACAACTGACACGAGACCCCATGTTTTCGGAGTGAATCCAGGGGGGGAGATAACACTGCAGCATTTGGTGCAGTTAATACTGCAAAAGATGTTGAACTGCCTCATATAAAGACAATGATCATGAAACATGACTTGCCGTTCACGGTAGTATGGAACCGTTTATTACGCCCTCCGCTCCAGTGGTCGGGGGTTCTTATGTCCTCTTTTTCTAATAATAGTGGATAGGTGGTTCATAGAATTCAATTCTGAGAGTGATTGCTTTACCTTATCAGAGATAAAAATAACCATGCTGTACTTACCTTGGCGCAGAGTAAAACCCGATTGACTTGTCGGTCCATGAGCATTTCCAGGATACTGGCACGCCTTCTTGGCACTGAATATGATAGATCGAGCCCACATCATGAAACTGCAACAGGGAAACTATCAAAACAGCAAATGTGACAATATGGCAATCTAGTTAGAAACAAAAAAGAATAAAATATGGGGCATAGAAACCCTATGAAAACATCTGAAGATGTTATGCACACACAGTTCAATGCTATCACAACTTCACAAGTCCCATGCTATGCTCCCCCACACAATGTTGTAACTTCCGCATACTCAGCTTCATTTCTCGCTTAATTATAGCTTCATTCCTTGCTTTTCCTTCTCTATCAACTCCACTCTAGGCACAAATCCATAATACAGCAATGACGGTTGGGGTCTCTCTAAACAAGTTAATGGCACATAATTATACTTAATTTTAAATGGTAAAGCAATATTACATCAACAAAAACGACTACCAAATCTTGGCAACCATCTCATATAATCTGGAAATATACAAGTTGTCATCAAGGCTAAAGAAAACAATGGTACAAAAGTCTAAGTCCTTGAACTGCATGATAAAATCAGGCATGATATGACAATACAAGAGATCTGGTACATCCCATTGCTCGCTCACCCTGCAGTCAAGGCTGAAATCAAGGCCAAAATAGTTGAGGTCAAATGCCACATCCTTTAGCAGTAACAGGGCTTTCGAATGCAATGATCTGAAATTTACCTTTATACAGACGAACACAAAGAGGTGGTCTTCCTTCTCCAGAACATGCTTTGTTGCATAGGTACCATCAGCATTTAATGAAACTGGCTCAGAATAAGCCTCTGAACATCCTTTGACAGCCGTTTTTGAAGCCACTTTAGCTGCTCAATGAGTAAAATTCATTTTAAAATGTGAGAACACTTCCTTGTGCATATTATAGCCTGAAAGTAATGCAATGCCTTTCAATATTACGATTTTGTGGGCACTGCATTTCGGCATACTATAATTCAACAACATGACCTCTTTACCTCCACCACATGTTGTTTAAAAGATGAGGTTAACTTACGGATTACATAGAGAGTAATATTCCAGTGAAAAACACTGGCATTCAAAAGCGGAAGCCTTGATTTAGGATCCCCAGTAGTAATCTATTATAAACAAACAACCGAGAATGTTTTAGAACACATTTTCAGGGACATTCGAAAAACATGCACTTCATATCTGTGGGTTTACACATAACCAGGGAGACCATACCAGCATATATACTCCACCAGGTTTCAATATCCTGAAAAATGCAAATATGAATAGGTTTAAGTAAACCAGTTGAATTCAGTAGACAATGTGAGACAATAGATCATCTCTAATGATCACTCATTTAAAGAGCTGATACTTAATGATGGAGTTACAACAAGAGCAGCACCTCCCTACGTGGCTACTGGCCAATTATAGTGCCTTGCAGAACTCTAAAAGTTATTCACATAAAATCAAATAAACCTCAGTTCTCAAAAGCAGAAGCATGCCCAATACTCTTCAGAAAAAAACCACTCCCAGTAGCAGGTGAGGGTTTTGAAGTCCCTACCAGCTAGAGTTCAATTGTTGGTATCGTGAGGCTAAATTGGAAAGGATCATCACAAGTGGGGGAAAAAATGTCGAAGAACTAAAAAGAGGGTAAGTATTAGTAGGTACCGATCCTACCATGTCTATCTAACAATCAAATCAGCGGGATTGGGACTCACTTTCTCTCATACAAAGATAGTCCTGGCCGTTTATATCGTGCACAACAAAGATAGTACATGTAATTCTCATCATCCTGTCTTTATTTATCTTCCACAAAATGGTCCTTTCTATTAGTATACAAATCTGCCCACAAGCTACAAATGGATAATGTACATCTCAAAATTGAAATAGCAACCACACACGTTCCACTCCTGCAATACCGTTCTACCTTTTACTGACAAGTTCTTGACATAGAAGCTAGCACATGGGTTCCATTATCGGCGTGGGAAAAAAGTATACTAGTCTTCTATTTTCTGGAATGATACCTGTTAACTTCTGCAATCATCATGGGGATACTATATGGTCCACCAGCTACACACTACTAAAAGAAGTTAGACATATCCTCGAGAAAAAGAATCTATTTTATAAATGAATGAAGCAAGCTTTAGTTCATACCATTATTGCATCCAAAGTACCTGCATACAAGTACATGGAAATTATCAGGAGAACTAGATTTCCACTCAATTACGAGTGATTTGTTCTAAATTTCCATAATAAACACTGATATCTTCAGCACATACTGCAGTGAGCATACTACAGTCTCTATGACTCTATATCATCATTTTAAGTATAATAATTTTCCAACATGTTCCTGACAGAAAGATTAAAGAAATATCATACCTTTGTCAATAACTGAATCAAATGATCCATCATCAAATGACAAATTTGTAACATCCATCGTCAGATCTGAGAGGTTTAATCAAGCACACGATTGGTTATAATCTAGGGAGTGAGCAATGACCAAAAGTCTGTGTTATATGTATGCACATTCAAGTTCCGGAAACAAGGGATGGATACATTTGAGCTGAGTAGTATTCTGATACTTCTTTTTCATATTCTCAATGACAATTGATGAGTTATCGATGTTGACAATGTCATTGTATCCGTCGTTGACCATATGTTCTGACATTTCTGCAGAAAGAGGACGCAGGCACGAATAAGGAAAATCAAAATTTGAGCCACAAACCAAATATCAGACCAATAACACTAATTGCACTAATTGTGTTTTGTTAAATAGAATATACTGTACAAATTGCACTCCCTCTTGTTTTAGCACATAATTTTTTTATTATTATCAGATCTACATCTTCTTAACACATGTTCGTTGCTTCAAAAGGATAATAGTTACCGCAAATTGTTTCAAAAAATGCCAGGTTCAATTCTTAAACATTCACACCCAATGCCCGCTTTGTGTCTCCATTTGTTGAGGTAGTTATTGTTTGAGTTCACTTATCAGTCACTCTATTCATACTGTTGCATGATACAAGAACAAAGTCAATGCATACATACCAGACTACGGTCAATCTAAAAGAAAAAAATGAAATGAGGTGCAATGATAGTATGAGAAAACATAGCTGATTGTTCTGTATATATCATTGAATACATCAACAACGGTGGATGAGCCTATTTTATTGGTTAAGGTGATAAACCAAGATGAAAATAGCTAGTGATGATGGTCTGCTTTGCTTTTACAATATTGTGGACTTCATTAGGTTATTCAACTCTAGATGCACAAAATAATCGTCAGGCAATATGCATTTTTGGTGGGGTGCAATAAGAAAGAACATCATCTTGCTCAATTAGCATTCCATTTCCAGTCCAAAACTCTGATCCTGCCTCCTTGCCAAGACGCCCTACACAGGAAGTTCTCATCTTACAGGATGCTGCTTACTTTTATACGCTTATCTACCATAAATCAATCAATGTGCATTTCCATTTGCATCTCTCAAATTTACATTCCAATTATCTGGATGCATTATAAAAGTGAAATCTGTGTTTATAAAAACGTGACCTTTACTGCATCTTTCAATTCATCATGGTATTACAATGTTCATAATCCTTCATTAGATTCTTCACGGTAGGAGACTTAGGGTTGTCATTCTATGGAAATAATCTGATTGATTATCAAATAGAAGAATCTGCACAGTTAGAATCTCAGACTACTTCTTCAACATGCAGACTATTTCTTCAATACACAAACTAGATGGCAACACAATGTTCTCCACAGCATGAACTTTTGAACACCTAAAACGGAATGAATATCGTCCTTTAGAACAGCGTTGGGTAGAGCCTCTCACGTGATGCATAGCCTTTGATGATGAGAATACTGTGCGATCGCTTCCTCTCGCACTGATTCTGCATGCTCTCTTTAGTAAATGATGCATAGTTCTCACAAGCATAACCTTATCATAGCCTCAATATGCACATATTCTTAAGGTTTCGTGCATTCTTTACAAGCGTAATCCCAGAAATGCAACGATATGCACAGGTTTCCAATGAATTTGTCAAGGCCTCTTTACAAGTAATAATGCAATTTCCCTCCTTTGATTTCCGCAGAACCAAATATGGAAAACAGAATCGAGCGAATTGAAAAAATTAACCTGCATTTCCACAGCCAGCCATGAGAACACGTGAAGAGAAAGGAATATATTGTCGCACAAGCGGTGCCATATCTCCATAGCTCTGGTACCACTCTAGGGGCTCGTTCTCTTTAACATATGTTTTATCCCAGAATCCCGGCTCTCCATAGTTCAAAAACGTATCTTCATCGTCGTCGTCGTTGACATTTTTTCTCTTCCACCTTTCTTCTTCTGCCTTGATTTTCAATTCCTCTTCTTCGCCGCCGTCGAAGGCGGGAGCTTCGCTTGTCACCGAGCAAAGAGGCACTGCCGCCGGCGTCCTCCAACCTCTGGCGAGGCGAGGAATGGCGCAATGCGGAAGAAGGCGATGGCCAAAGGGAGAGGAGGAAAGCGGCGACTGAGCAAGGACGTCCAGGGCTCCGTACTGCGAAAGCTTCGGGGAGAGATGGGGATAGCGAAGCGCGGCGGCGGCGGCGGCGGCGACGAAGACCATCCCTGCACGCAGCAGCGGCGGAGGCGGCATCCTCTCGAATCCAAAACCCTAACCCTAATCCAAGACCAAAACCCTAACCCTAATCCAAGCCCAAAACCCTAACCCTAACCCTAATCCACAGACTGTGTATTTACCAAGGTTCTAGGAATTCCCAAAAATGCCCTTGAGATTTTCAAATTCTCAAAGCCTTGGAGAAAATGAAGGGAATTCTGGGGAGTTCTTAAAAGAGTCCTTCCTGTTTTGGGCCTGGAGAGTTTTGCACTATTGGCAAAAGAAAGATATCAAATTTGCACCGTTGAAAAAGAAACAGATATATATCGATTGCGTCGATCGAGTCAACGATACGGTAGTATGCGTATATAGATTCTGTATATATAAACAGCAGTCGTAAAAAATATGGATTTGCACGGGAGTCGTTGAGGCACTGCAAAGTCGGAATTGCGGGCGCTCGCTGCAGGACTGAAGTTTGTTAAGTATCGGATTGGCCAGCTCCAGGCTTACACAGCAAAGAGCGATTTTATTTATACTTGTCGAGAGAAGAAGTATAACAACGCATGCTGCGATGCGATGCTACGCCTCTGGGATCTTCGTGTATACTGTGCCGTTCCGGAAATATCCCGAGAACAAGCACCATCATGCGTTTCAAGTACACGGCCGCGCACGTTCTGTAGAGTTGCTTGATAGCGCCCGTGGTTCCCCCGTCGGGGGAATCGACTCCGCTCGACGACAGACGAATTTGGTCTTCCATAGTGATTTCTGTTCGTGTCCTTCCTCTTCCAGACTTACTTGTGCTTCTGCGATTCGTGGTCTCATCGGCACAATCACGTCACCGGTGACATGCTGCGATCTGTGGCCGATGTGTGGAGAAAGGTCGCCAGTGCAAGCGAGGGCAGTTCGCCTTGCGATGCATATTTGCCTTTAGGCACACGCGCTCGCTCTCTTCGCATCATTCCTCTCTCTCTCTCTCTCTCTCTCTCTCTCTCTCTCTCTCTACCTTGGAAACCTCAGGGCACTTGGCACGGAAAGGCCTTAATGCCATGCTGATTGTTAGATGCATCGTAAGCTGAAAGCCAGGGAAAGCCAGTTCATAGAGCATGTGGTTTTCAGAGGCTACACTGAGCTCATGAGTCACAACTAACAAAACTAACAAACAACTTGCATGTGAGAGCTGCTTTTGTTCTTTCAAATATATATATTAAACATAAATATATAAAATAAAACATAAATTGGCAAATCTTGCCAGCTTTGGGTGTTTGGTCTAGTGGTATGATTCTCGCTTCGGGTGCGAGAGGCCGCGAGTTCGATTCTCGCAACACCCCCTTCTCTTCTCTTCTTTGTTCCTTCTTCTCCTTTTTTACAAACATTAAAGGCAGCAACTAAACATAGAAGCAGCAGCAGCAATCTCTAATGATTTTTACCTATTGCTCTCTCATTTTTGGATCTGGGCTTTCTTGCTTGAGCACGATTCCGATTCGAGCAACAAGCTCGAGAAAAAAAAAGGGGCTCAGCGAGCTCTCGTCAAAGATCCGTTCATCTGCGATTATATATAATCTGTGACTCGATCGGCGTAGCTTCCCGAGAGTCGTTAGAAATGGAGACAGAAGAGATCATCTCATCAGAAGTCGACGAAGATTGAATGGCAAATGCACAAGTCATGACCTATTAGGAACTTGGACAGACATACATGCATGTATGCATGCATACATGCACACACATACATACATCGATGTGCATCGCGCCACATACATATGTAGATTCCTGGAGCCCATTCTTCTCACAAGCATCTGCGCGTTCGAACAAACATTCATCGATGAAACTCGGCCCCCATACATACAATACGACACGAAAAATCTTCTGGAGAATGAATCGGATCCAATCTGGCCTCTCTTTTCTCCTCGATTCGATTCGATTCGATCCGATCCGATCCGATCCGATCCGATCCTCATGGATTTGATCCAATCCGATCCCATCCTCATGGATTCGATCCGATCCGATCCGATCCGATCCTCATGGCTTCGTTCGATCTTCTCCGCTCCTCAATCTGGCATGCCCGACATCGCGTGGACGCGAGCCATGCATCGATACGCAGCATCGTTCGCAGGGTCGATCTCGACCACATGCGCAAACGCCAGGCTCGCGACGGGGGCCAGATTCCGGCGCCCATCTCGCAGGCAAGCGCCCAACAGAGCGCCCCAGATCGGCGCAGAATCCAAGCACTTCATCTCTTCTGCGACGATTAGGGCCTCTGCGAGGAGCCCAGCCCGCCCGAAGAGGTCGACGAGGCAAGCATGATGCTCCGAGCCGGGGCAAGCCGGTTTCACACCTGCGAAGATCGCGCGGGCCTCGGCCACGAGCCCCGAGTGGCTGCAAGCGTTGAGCAGGGACCGGAACGTGGCCGAGTTCGGGGCGATTCCAGCGCCGTCTGAAAGCATCTTCCCGAAGCGCTCCGCGGCCTTCTCCCCGCGCCCGTGCAAGGCGTACCCCGAGATGAGCACCGTCCACGAGACCACATCCCTGCTTCCGGCAAGCCCATCCAGAAGCTCTTCGGCCTCGTCGAGCTCGCCGCATTTCGCGTACATGTCGAGCAGCGCGTTTCCGATCACAACACCGTCGTCATCGTCATCGTCATCGTCATCTTCATCGTCGCCGCTTCTTCTGCTTGTGCTTCCGCTTGTGCTTCTTCCGATGAGCCCCTTTCTGGCGAGCTCGCCGTGGATTCGCTTCCCTTCCTCGATCGATCCCATCGCACTGCAAACTCCGAGCAACGCGATGTAGGTGACGGCGTTGGGAGAATGGCCCTCGGATCGCATCCTCCTCGCGCACTCCAGCGCTTCTTCGCCGCAATCGTGCTTAGCGTACCCGGCGATCAGCGCCGACCACGAGACCACGTCCCGAGCCGCAAGGCTCCCGAGCACCTCCTCTGCTCTGGCAAGATCGCCGCATCTCGCGTACATATCCACCACCGCGTTTCCGAGGGCACGATCCGCTGCTCTTCGAAGCAATCCTCGATGCATGATCTCGCCGTGGACTTGCCCGCCGATCGCGACAGCTCCGGCATCGCCGCACGTGCTCAGGACGCAAACGTAGGTCACGGAATCGGGAGCGATGCCCTCGGACCTCATCGCCGCGAAGCACTCCATCGCTTCGTCGGCTTGCCCTTCTCTGCGGCACCCCGCGATCAATGCGTTCCAGCACGACGCCTTGCGCTTCGCAAGATTGTGCAGCGCTCGCCGAGCCTCTGCTAGTTCGCCGCACCTCGCATACATATCGACCAGAGAAGTGCCCAGCATTGCATTGCCCTCCTCTTCTTCTTCTTCTTCCTCCTCCTCCTCCTCCTCATTGTCGAGAAGCAAGCCTCCTGACATGATCTGGGCATGAACACGCTTGCCCTTGCCGACATCCCCGATGCCTCCGCACGCTTTCAGCACGATTCCGAGGGCAATCGCGTTGGGCGCGATGCTTTCTTCTTGCATTCTGCCGAAGCATCGCATCGCGTTCTCGCCTGCGCCTCGTCGAGCATATCCTGAGATTAAACAGCTCCAGGAGACCACATCCTTGATGCGCATCGCGGCGAGGGACTCGCGAGCCTTTGCAAGCGCACCGCACTTCACATACATATCCACTGCCGCGGTGCCGAGAATCATAGCATCATCCTCCTCCTCCTCCTCCTCTAGCATCCCCTTTTGGGCAGATTCTTCGTGTAGTTTCTGCCCCTTGTCGATCGCTCCCAAGCTACCACATATTTTGAGAATGCAAGCCAGCATTGCCGCGCTCGCTTCGAAGCCTTCACGCTGCATCTGCTCGAAGCAGTTCAATGCTTCTTGGCACTCGCCTCTCCGGCTATACGCTCTGATGAGCATCGACCACGAGACCGCATCCCGCACCGGGAGCTCATTCAGCGCTTTGCGGGCATCGCAAACGGCGCCGCATTTCGCATACATATCGATCAGCGCACTCGCGATCGGGCGATTCATTTCCGCTCCCTTGGCGATCGCCTCCGAATGGGCATCTCGCCCGATGCGGATCTCTCCCTCGTTGCCACAAGCCTTCAAAATGCAAGCCAAAGTGAAAGCATCGGGCGATACACCCTCGTCTCGCATGCATCTCAAAGAGTTGAGCACATCCTCGAATCGATGCCCATGAGCAGCATATCCGGAGATGATCGCGTTCCATGACGCCGCATCCCGCGCCCGCATTCCATCCAGCACATGCTTCGCTTCGCCGAGCCTACCACATTTAGCATGCATATCCACCAACGCCGCATCGAGCACGGAATCTTTACCAAGCAATCCTCTCCTCGCAATCTCCCCGTGCACGAGAAGGCCCTTGCCATCGTCGCTAGCACTGCCGCAGGTTCTCACAACGCACGTGAAGGTGATCGCATCGGGGGAGAGGCCATCGGCGACGATCCGCTCCCATGCAGCTTCCACCTCCCTCTTTCTCCCTTGCTTGATGTACCCCGACATCAACGCATTCCACGAAACTATGTCGCGGCTGCCTTCAAGACCCTCGATCACTCGCTGCGCTTTCTCCAATGCGCCGCACTTCGCATACATGTCGATCAAAGCATTTCCCAGGACGACATCGTTGCGCAGGGAGAGGCCTCCCTCGACGATCTCACGATGGATCTCGCAATGGATCTCCTCCCCTTGGCCGAGATTTCCGGAGCTTCCGCAGGCCTTCAAGACGCAAGTATACGTGATCGCATGCGGAGATAAGCCCTGCCTTTTCATCCGCTCGAAGCATCGTATGGCCTTCTCGCCGTCTCCGGATCGAGCATAACCCGAGATCAAGGCATTCCATGAAGCCACGCACGGAGGATCGAGCTGCTCGAGCACTCTCGATGCTCTTCCGAGCTCGCCGCATTTCGCATACATGTGGATCAAAGCGCTGGCTAGGTAGCGGTCTCCGCGAAGCATTCCTCTCTCCAGAATCTCGGCGTGGACTTTCGATCCTGTCGACACATCCTTCTTGAGAGCACAAACCTTCAATAAAGCCAGAGGATCGGTGCCCGATTGCATCATCTCCCCGTACTTCCCCTGCTTCTCCATCAAGATTTGCCTCTGTTTTCTCAAGGAATCCCTGCTGGCCATGGGACCAAGGATCTCTTGAAGCTCATCATCTTGGCCTCCTCAAGACTTCCTTCCAGAATCCCCATTTGATCTTGTAAGGCTTGAAATCCATGGGAGCTTCCATCACGAACCGCCATGAAGCAACAGAAACTTCACCGCTAGGATTCTTGGGCTCCTCAAGATTTCCT
This sequence comes from Azolla pinnata, assembly GCA_037176905.1. Classification (NCBI taxonomy): domain Eukaryota; kingdom Viridiplantae; phylum Streptophyta; class Polypodiopsida; order Salviniales; family Salviniaceae; genus Azolla; species Azolla pinnata. The sequence continues at coordinate 63,948 of JBBBWG010022335.1, forward strand.
TCCAGAATCCCCATTTGATCTTGTAAGGCTTGAAATCCATGGGAGCTTCCATCACGAACC
>JBBBWG010022347.1:0-12171 GCA_037176905.1 Azolla pinnata
CTCCACTTGCCATCTTGGCTCCGATGTGTTAAATGTCAGTCCATCAATGACGCGGTAGAGCGACATTGGAACATCATACGAAGTCTCGGAATAACTGGGAAGTGTCGGAGCACCTGTAATTTGCAAAGGGGAAGGGATTAGGGTTGCACGTACGTGGCAAAATCGCGGCAAACAAGCAGCAAAATTGCGGCAAACTAGCAAACTCGCGGCAAAATCGCGGCAAACTAGCAACTAATTCGCGATAAACTAGCAGCAAAATCGCGGCAAACTAACAACAAATTTGCTGCAAACTCGCGGCAAATTTGCGGCAAATTTGCGACAGGCTAGCTGCAAATTTGCGGCACTGATGAACCCTAAATTGCAAAAAATAAAGTTAATTTAAGGCTAACCTTGCGAGGAACTTGGAGCTGTGATACGTCGCGTCGATATCTGGCCTCTCCATAGTTGGGGCATTCAGACAGATCTGCTAGTTCACCTCGGAACAACACACAATCGTTGATACATGCATGGATTCCGACGTAGTCGAGCACATGCAATGTGATCATCTGCTTCCTTGCCTCCTCGCATGTAGCTGGAAGACCATGGGGCTGCAGCAACATCTTCCCCATGAGACTTAGCAATGCATCCACCGATGCATTACTGCATCCATACGATGTTTGGAAATTCATGATCTCCATCGCTGCCCGAAGCACTGAGAAGCTAGCTCCATCATAAATTGTCACTGCGAAAACCCTAATTTGACCAAAACCCTAATTTGGCCAAAACCCTAAACACTAAGTTACATGAAAGCCGATAGATGGCTGATATATCGCCGATTCCACTTACATTAGTGGCTGAGTGGCGGACTTACCATGTTGCCATGAGAGAATGGCAACATCAGATGACCGAGCACTTTGGTAGCATGCCACCACTAGAGGAGATGGGACCATATATGGCATGGCGCCCTCCTCCGGTTCCACCAGTGAGGGGTCGCCCTGACTCATTTGATGCCAGCTTGGCTTCCACTCCTGGTATCGCCACACCCCAGACAGCTGGGAGCAGGCCCCTAGGTGAGCCCACCTCACACGACAACCCTCGTGCTGTCGTGCGACACGACGTGCAGCGGCGCCCTCGCCTATCCACGGACTCCACTGGAGGGAGTCCAGCTATGCTTCCCCCTCACACTCGGCCTAGGATCCGTTCCACCACGCACCTCACGTCCCCTGCATCAGCCTCGGCTTCATTGTCACGAGAGAGCCCCACCTCAAGTCAGACCAGATCGAGTCCCGGCACAGCCGCACGTGCGAGCCCCGCCTCTCATAGTTCGGGATGTGGACGTGCACGTGGACGTCGTGGGTGCTGTGGAGGCGATGATGATGTCTATGGTAGCGCACACGTCATCGCTACTAACAACGATCGAGCTGGTCGGGAAACCCCTGTCGGCAGATTGTACTACACACTCGACAACGCAGGGGGTATCGTGACTCCAGGGATCAGAGATTTAGGGTTTGAGTTACGCCGACTATGCAGACTCCAGGGTCCCGAGTTTTACCCGTATCCCCCTTTTTATAGAAGGCTTGGCTTCCCCTGCATGAAAGAACTCGAGTTCGCATCTCCAGCTCCGTCGCATGACTCCCACGTGGCGTTCTCTTTAGTTGCATGTCTCCCACGTGGCATTCTCTTTAGTTGCATGCCTCCCATGTGGTTTTTACTTTTGCATGGCCTTCACATTGGTGCGACCGGCCCGCGTACATGATCGTATTCATCCGCCTGCACACGATCCGGGCCCCACTTCGACTCCGAATACGGGGCGCACTCCGACTCCAAATACGGTTGCACTCGTCCGAATACGGTCCGATAATCCGATCTGAGCTCGTCCGAATACGGTCCGATAGTCCGATCCGAGCTCGTCCGAATATGGTCCGATAGTCCGATCCGAGCTCGTCTGAATACAGTCCGATCCAAACTCGTCCGACCGAACTCGTACCCGCAAAAGTACGAAACGTGGACGCTACGAAAAAGCTACCCCCCCTGCACACAGCGTTACAGAGGACCCCGAATAACACAGATGAAAAGTATTCTTCAAGGTCGGCTTATATACTTCTGGATCCGAAGTGCACCTGCTCATGTGGAACATCTCACTTTTCCGCTTCACCAAGTCTTCTATCTTGATTTATCCGTAACTTTAACCGTACTTGCCCAATTAACATGCCGTAAAATACGTTGCGGACCTTAATCTCCTCGCATCAAAGTACTAGGCTAACATAAAATTATTATGTTTCATATCGAGTGTGAAGAGACACACGACGCCGGTCATCGACTTCAAGCCTTGTTCAGCTTTTAACAAACCATAGCTTCAAGTTACATGACGACAAGCCTTGGCTCAGCGCACAGGCCGATATTTATCTGCCAAAGGCCATGACAAGTGCAACCCTCGTCCTAGTTGCGTTAAAGTAGCGTGGTATCGATAGTAAGGGGAAGTAGGTCATAGTGTCCCTTTGGGCGACAATTGATGAATAGGGTTGAAAAGAGTCGACTATCCGACATTTCAGATGATGACACAATGACATAAGAGTAGCAGTTCAATTGGGTGGCCATTAAAATAAGAGGAGGAAGAAGAAGATAATAGATACAATCTGCTTAATTCAATTTATTCAAAGAATTGAACTACATCAATTGCGATAAAATACCTTAGTTCGAGCAAATCATGCTAATAGCGTGTTGTAAAACGTGTCAACCGTAATTGATCAATGCACCAGATTAGTAGAAACTTCATAGATATACACAAATAGATATAGATGTAGAGAGATAGAAGAATTATACTAATACTGCTTATGATGATTTCTCACGCGTACTATCTCACTCACACTCTCTCTAACTCCTCTCCTAACACTACTACTGTATATATACTGATAGAGGAGCTATTTTAGTATGAGCCCATCTCTAGTGCCACTCCTGAAATAAGAGGAATGAGAGCTTTGCTTTCTTGAGAAGCTTCAAGAGAGTTCTCTTCAGATTAAGGGGCAGGAGAGTTACACGCCAAAAATAGAAGGCATGCAGGAAGGGAGGAGTCAAAAGACCCACTAAGTTTCATAATACTAGTATTTATGAATATGCATGCTTGTATGCATATGCAGGTGAATAAGCATGTATGCATATGCCAGTGAATATGCATGGATACATGTATATATGGATGAATATGCATGCATGTGTGTAGATACAGGTGAATATGCATGTATCTATGCATGTGTCGGTGAATATATATGGATGCATGTATATTTGGATGAATATGCATGCATGTGTGTAAATACGGGGGAATATTGTTAACCCTTCAGATTAAAGCAGTAGACTATCCAAAGTTGGGTTGAATAGAAGACAAGTCATACACGAATCATAGAGAATTGTACTCTGACTCGTACATTGTTCATACTAATCGTATAGATTTTTTTATCACAAGATTACACCAAGATACGTTGTTGTGCAAAGTAAACTCTATTACACATGTACAATTTCCCAACAACTTTACAAGTAGTCTCCGCAACTTTACATACAAGATTTGTGCCCTTTCGGTCCTCCTATGAATCCTTATTGTTCTGTACAATTGTGTCGTTATGTATTTCTTACATACGACTTATTCTCATGCTCCGTAATAGTCCGCATTGTTACAAATCTACGTTGTACATGTCGTACACTCGACCTGTATTATTACGACTTGCTCCCATTTTCCTACTACGGATTACTTCATAATGCCATAATATTACAGACAACACTATGACATGCCTATGGGAAGTGTCCTACACGTCAAACCCATATTTGTGCAAAAGAATAGAAAAATTATTAGGTTTCTCTCTCAGTCCTAGTTCAAAATGTCCAAAATGGACGGTTCTATGGCCTCATCTTTGTCCTGCTCAGCAGCTTCCCTCAGAGTAGTTGGTACGAGTGGTTCTACTACGGCCTCTTGAAGGCTATGAACAATATTTTTATGTTGTCCTAACAATTCCTTAACTTCTTCGCGGTGTCTTAGTGTGATCCACATAAAATCCCTTGTGAGGTTTTACTACATTACTTCGCAATTAGCCTTGTCCAGCTTCCAAAAGCCTTGGCTCTGTCTACTCGTAGTACTTGCAACTCGGCAACTTGTTCGGCTGATACCTATAATGTGTTTGCTATAGCAACTTGGACCTTGGCCATGGTTTGCGTTTGGAATTTCTCTACCATCTTTTGTAAATTGGCCTAAGTGAGGTAAGTTTTCTTTCCAAGCTTGACCGTAAGTCAATTGATTTCCTTCTGCATCTCCGCTCCTAGACCAAGATTTTCTCAGTCCTTCCAATGACACCTAGAGTGTACCCATGTCGTTTTGGATTGAATTTCTCCATTCGTTGCCCTCTCCTTTTTCTCTCGTACTGCTGAAGCTTTTGCGGTCAGCTTTTCCACGTCTTTTATAAGTCAGTTATTCTCAGTCCCGCAGTCTCTGCATTCGCCTAAGACGTGTCTAGATCCGCTTCCACTCGGCTTGTTTCCACTATTGCTTGTCTTGAAGATTTTGTAAAGAATCTTGTACTTTCCGTGCCTTAGAATTCGCCTCTTCTGCGTCCTGCTTTGCCACAGTCCTTGATGTAAGGAATAGAGTTTAGTGACAGTTGTTTGTTGTCGGTCCATATCCCCAAATGTTGTTTCAAACTCTGCCAAAAAGGCATGAGAATTTTGTAGAAGTGGTGATGATGTTACGACCAATGGTACGAACTAAACTTGCGCAATACCTGACAGGAGGGGTCCCAATGAAACTAACTTGACAAAAGTTATCCTAATTTCGTTGGGGTTGTAGTTGGATAATGAACTTGATCTGATTTATGAACCCTCGAAAGTGCGCCCTCGTGTCTTGTGGTGGGATGGAGAGGAGTTGGAGAAAGGGTTGATGAGGGACTAGGCTCAACATGTAGAAGCTTTGTTGATGCAAGAGGGGACTTAGTTTTTTCTTCATCGAGTTCCAACACGATTCCAACTTGAAACTTCTGTAGCGATTCCCGAAGGTTGTTATTCTAAGGTTGAAGTTTATACATGGGTTCTATAAGCTAATTTAATCTCTCGATACAATCCGACATGTTAAACCTTTGGAAATGGGCAAGGTGAACAAACTGTCATGGACATATCCAAAAGAACATAATAGAGCTAGGCAAGGGCAGAAGAGATAACTGAGAAGTAGAAGATAGAAGAAGCTGAGTATTGATTCCATAACTAGTGTTATTCACCTTGATCTGAAGCAAGGTGAATAAGGCTTTATACAATCCCAGAACTCCTGCATTTATTTATACAATTCTAGAACTCCTAAACCCTAAACCCCTATATTTATACAATTCTAGAACTCGTGCATGCAAGAAGAGGGTATAGCATGCAAGAAGATGGAGATGCATGCAGAAGCTTCTAGAAAGTTCCAAAACTTTTTGGAACATCAGAAAGGAATATCAAATCTATATGTATTAGCATTTACATCATGATTCTGTAAGGAATCAATGAACAATACTTCCCCTAAACTTAAACCCAAGATCTCGTACTACATAATGGGGAAACATAACCATTGAAGTAGCTAATCATGACATGAAATGCTAAAGCTACTTTTCCATGATATAGTGATTATTGTATTCAGAGAAAACTCTAGAACTTTCTAGACCATTCTATAACCTTCTAGAGCATCCTAGAATATTCTGGAATAAACATTCAAGAAAATTCTACAAATCTCTAGGCTAATCTATAGCAACCTATAAATAAATACATATAGATTATAACAAATTAGTTCGAATCAAGACCAGTCTTTAGCATGAAGTCTTCCTTGTATCCAACTCCTCTTTCTACTCATTCTATTCTAATAAACCTACTATTCTTTTATCAATCCGCTCTCCTCTCTTCTTCTTTTCTCTTATATCGTCCTTCAATCATTCAATCTCTTGCTTGGTTCTGACAGTTTGATTCACACTTCTTCCCTTTACCATCTTCCAACTGCCCACAGGGAGGATAATTTGCTTTCCCCCTTACTGATGGCTACTAGCAACCCACAAGAATCTCAAAAGCAAGTTTGTAGCATTGGAGCTAAAGAATGAACGACTGCTTGAAGATTTACAGAAGATTTCTGTAGTGAAGCAACAAATAGAAGAAGAGTTTACACGAAGCGTTTAACAATTGGAATTATCAATAGTAGCTCTATAACAAGTAAAAATCGAAGGCAAAGGAGTTCACAAGGAGCCCAAAATCTGTCATAATCATGGACATGCAATGCTCGAACCCTCAACCTGAACATTTGTGTTATATCAACTTATCTATCGAACCAATGAACTTATTTAATAATGATTCGTAACTGTATGTAAAAAGCACGATCGAGCATTCAGGAGAATTCATGCAGCTATGACATGTGGCACTTCATGCCGCCACGTGGCACTACATGCAGCCTCCTGCTCCTACATGTGGCCTCCCCTACCCCCAAGCTCATCCTATAAATTCAGGCCCTGCATCACTCCTCTCAAGTCATTCCGGTTCAACACCTACATTATCATCCCAACTCCCTACTGTTTCTACTTCTTCTTCTTACAATCTCGGAGAAGCTGTAATATTCTTTCTTTATAATGTATCTCAACATTCTACTTCTACAATTATTATTCTTTTCTTGTACCAGTGCTAACAATTCGAATCAGAATTCCCCACCATTATCTGAACACTTCTAATACTCTAATGGCTTCCATTAGCATTGAGCAACATCAATTTGTCCTATCGAAGCTTGAATGCTTAAAGGGAAAGTTTGTGGCGCTTGAACAAGAGAATTAACGTCCACTTGGAGAGCTACAAGTCACTCTAGAAAAACGACAACATGATGAAGATTTGGCACAACAAATACTACAATACGAGGAGCAAGTTCAACAATTGGAGATGGCACTGGCGTCTTCCTGAAAACAAACATTCGAAAGCCAAGGAATTTTTAAAGAACCGAATATAAGTCTTCCTAAAAGGTTTGATGGGACACGCTCCAAATTTCACAGATTTTTGAATCAGTTACAATTAGTTATTCAAATGCACCCAACGCTTAATCCAACTCAAGCATCCCGAGTGGGACTCGTGGGCACCTTATTAAGTGGTTCAGCTTTCTCATGGTTTGCACCATTATTAGAACAAAAGTGGTCATTGTAAGATAATTTTGAAGCTTTTATTGAGGAATTCAAGGCATGTTTTGGAAACATGAACACTGTAAGGACATCTATCAATAAGATCCATCAGCTACGACAAGGGGATCATCTAGCTTCAACCTATGCAGTTGATTTCCACATCCTTACGTCTGATATTCTGTGGGATGAGCAAGCCTTAATGGAGCAATTTCGATATGGTATTCGTAATGATGTGAAGGATTTGCTTCTTACATTTCCAGAGGATCCCAAATCACATACAGAGGTAATTAGTAGAGCAGTAAGATGTGACAATAGATTATTCGAAAAGCGTTTCGAACGACAACAATTCATGGTGAGATCAAGATTAGAGCCCACCTATGTAGCAGTTGCAGCACACCCACTTCCTAGGCAAGCATCCCACAATACTCCAATGGATTCACCCACACTAATGGAGATTGATGCAACACGAAGACAAGGACCATTATCGAAAGAGGAAAAACAAAGATGTCGAACAAATCGCCTATGTTTTTACTATGGGGGTTCCGAACATATTGCTATCAATTGCCTCTAGTCCTAATTCTGTACATCATGTCTCTAGTACTGGTCCATTTCTTCCAAAGATGTAGGTCAAGTTTTCTCAGCCTAGTAGAAGTTAGTACCTCGAGTCATCATCAAGTTCATGTCTTGGCATTTTTAGATACTGGTGCAAATTCTTGTTTCATGGATAGAGACTTTGCATGATCACAGAAAATCTCCTTGAACACAGTCCCATGTCCAACTTCCATAGTAGTCATTGACGGACACCCTATTGCTTCTGGAAACATAATTGAAGAGACCGAGCCGCTACGAATAATTTTAGATAATTTATCATGTATTATATCATTCAATATTATTAATAGTCCGGAGCATCCGATTGTCCTAGGTTTACCTTGGTTCGAGCTTCTCAACCCTAGCATTGATTGGCGATGACGCACAATCCAATGTTGAAGTCAAAAAGGTTTCCAAAATGGACATGTGTAGGAAGAATGTCACAAAATTTCTACAGTATTAGCAAAACCTTTTAAAGATCCCAAGGGTAGTCCAAAGATTTAGCTCCCACACAAGTATAAAAAATTTATTGATGTCTTGGATAAAGAGAAAACCAATATACTCCCTGAACACCGACCCTATGACTATCCCATTGATCTTCAACTAGGCAAAGAGCCACCATGGGGGCCAATCTATTAGTCGTCAACTAAGCTAGAGGTTCTTCAAGATACATTGATGAAAATCTAGCAAACATTTTTATTTGACATTCAAAATCTCCAACTGGGGCTCCTATTTCTTTGGTAAAAAAGAAGGATGGCTCACTTCACTTGGTGGTGGATTATCGAGGGTTAAACAACGTCACTATCAGAAATAGGTATGCATTACCTTTGATCTCTAGCCTTTAAGAAAGAATTAGTGGGGCAAAGTTTTTTACTAAGATTGATCTTCGAGGTGCTTATAATCTTGTCCGGATTCGTCCTGGAGATGAATGGAAGATCAGCTTTTTCACTCGATATGGCCACTTTGAATACACAGTCATGTCGTTTGACCTTACTAATGGACCTGCAAGTTTTCAGCATATGGCTAATGACATCTTCCATGATTTTCTAGACACTTTTCTTATTATTTACCTGGATGACCTGCTCATCTACTGCAAGACACAAGAAGAGCATAATGCCCATGTGCAGCAAATTCTACAACACTTGCATGATTACGGCCTTTATGCTAAGCTGGAGAAATGCAATTTTGACTGCAAACAAGTAGAGTTGCAAACAAGTAGTTGGAGACGCCACTTGATTCTAGTCTCCTCAAGTCTCTTCATCAAGATATTCAAACAGATCCTTTTGCTCAAGAAGTTCTGGATCATATTGATCCAACTCGTGCTTCTTGTTCCAAGGCACAACATTCTCATGTCAAGTAACATCACTTCACATGGCATAATGACATGCTCTTTTCTAAGGGTCTTCTCTATGTCCCTAATGGGTCTTCTCGTCTTAAGGTATTACACATTGCCATGACAGCTCTATGACTGGGTATTTTGGGATTAAAAAAGCTTTAGCATTAATCTGTTGAGCATTCTGGTGGCCTAAGCTATGTCTCTTTGTTGAGGAGTATGTGCGTACATGTGACACATGTTGTCAAACAAAAATGCCTCGTCATCATCCCTATGGGTTGCTACACCCATTACCAATCCCAACAAAACCTTAGCAGTCTATTTCGCTTGATTTTATCACAGATTTTGCCCCTTTCACAAAGATTTGATACTATCTTAACAGTGGTGGATTGGTTTACAAAAATGACATATTTCCTACCATGTATAAAGATAGATCATCACTAGTGAGCAGACAACTGATCTTGTTATGTGAGAGGTATTTCGGCATCATGGACTTCCAGATAATATCATTAGTGATCGTGGGCCATAGTTCATCTCAAAATTATGGCAGCACTTATCATCATTTCTTTAAGTTATCATCCACAAACTGATGGTCAGACTAAGCGTATTTATCAAACATTAGAACAATATCTTTGTTGTTTTATCAGTTATCAACAAGATGATTGGACAACTATTTTACATTTTATAGAGTTTGCATATAATAATTTTGTTCACTCTTCCAGTAAGGTCACTCCATTTTTTGCATATTCGGGTCATCACCCTCGATGGCGTTTCCTAGAGCTTCCTGTCGTTTGACTAATCCAATTGCTGAAGATCATCTATCTCACCTTCGCCATATCCAGGATGAGGTGATGACCCATTTAGAACATGCTCAAGCATCTCATAAGAAAGCGGCCGACCAACATCGACTGCCACATAACTTCCAAGAGAGAGATCTTGTTTGGCTGTCACGCTGACATGTGCGAACAACTCGCCCTTGTGATAAATTGAATCATCAACGATTAGGCCCATTCTAGCCGATTTCTACAAAAATCAATGATGTGGCTTTTTGTTTAGAACTACCTCCTCATCTACGTCTTCATCCTGTATTTCATTTTTCCCTCCTCGTGTCTTGTGCTACTAGCACTATTCCAAACCATGTTGTGCCACCACCACCTTTGGTGCACCTTGTTAAATATGAGGTTGCAGTTATCCTCGATTCCAAGATCATCCACATTCAGCTATACTACTTGGTGTACTGGCTTGGATATGGTCCCAATGATTGTACATGGGAGCTTGCAACAATGCTCCAAACCTTGTCGATGCTTTTCATCGCAAGTATCTGGCAAAAACTAGTCTTTTATCATTGACGACTCGTTCCACTCGTCATTTTAAGAGCGGTGATAGTGTAATGATAATAGACATGTAACGCTCGAACTCTCGACCTTAACATTTGTGTTATAATAACTTACCTGTCAAACCATTTAACTTATTTGACAATTATTCGTAATTATATGTAGAAGGCACGATCGAGTATTTCGGAGAATTCATGCAGCTACGACACATGGCATTGCATGCAGCCTCCCTGCACCTACATGTGGCCTCCTCTACCCCCAAGCCCATCCTATAAATTCACGCCCATCACTCCTCTCAAGTCATTCCGGTTCAACACCAGTCCCTAGCCCTCTACCTTACATTATCATCCCAACTCCCTACCATTTCTTCTTCTTCTTCTTCTAGTCTCAGGGAAGCTGTAATATTCTTTCTTTATAATATATCTCAACATTCTACTTCTAAATTTATTATTCTTTTCTTGTCCCGATACTGACAAAATTAGCCTTCCAACTAAATTCGAGGTTCAAGAGCACAATTTCGGGGTTTTATCAATCAAGTGCATTTGGTAATTCAGATGCATCCCATGCGATATCCAACAGATTAATCTCGATTCGGGTTAGGGGCACTTTATTGACTGGCACGATATTGTCATGTTTGCTCCATTTCTAGAAGCAAATTATTCTCCACTACTCAACAACTTCGAAGAATTTATCAAAGAATTGAGGCTTGCTTAGGAGACACGGATAGTATAAGAACGACAATCAATAAGATTTGCACTCTATGAGAAGGGGATTAACCGGAATCAATGTATATAGCTAATTTTTGTCCCACTGCAAGTGATATCCCTTGCGACGAACAAGCCGTCATAAAAGGGAAGCCTAATCATTGAAGTAGCTGATCATAACATGAAATGTTAAAGCTACATTTTCATGATATAGTGATTATTGTATTCAAAGAAAACTCTAGAACTTTCTAGAACATTCTAGAACCTTCTAGAGCATCCTAGAATATTCTAGGAATAGAACATTCTAGAACCTTCAGAACATCCTAGAATATTCTAGGAATAGAACATTCTAGAACCTTCTACAAATCTCTAGGCTAATCTATAGAAACCTATAAATAGAGACATATAGATCATATCGAATTAGTTCGAATCAACACCAGTCTTCAGCATCAATCCTTCCTTGTATCGAACTCCTCTTTATATTCATTCTATTCTAATAAACCCATTATTCATCTCTTCTTCTTTTCTCTTATATGTTCCTTCAATCATTTAATCTCTTGCTTGGCTCTGACAGATTCTATGTTTTATCAATCATCTAGAACAATTAACTCTATAGACAAAATCGTGGGGTAGGTGGAGCAAAGATGTGTCACGCTCCCTAACTTGATGGTCCACTTGGCCGTAATGGACCGCAATTCTGGCAGTTTGCAATCACTCTCCATTGAGTTTTCTAAGTCATTTAGCTCCAACAAACTTGCTTTATTAGCATGTTGTTGCACTTTCTTCTTGCCTTTGTTGTGACTCTCTTTCCTTCTCTACAACATCACATCGAATTCTTCTTCACTTCAAGTGATGTCGCAATGACTGGGTTGCTCTTTTGGTCCACTCAAGTGGAATGAAGTCGGACACTCTTCCAGAGTTCTGTGCTCAATCTCAATTGATCCCTTCATGCTACTATCATCTTCATGTTCCGGTTCCCAACTTGTGGGTGTCTTGGGAGTTGGCAGTAAGTGTCGAATGCGGGCATCTAATGGCCATGTTCACACTGTCCATAAGTGGACGGGCCATATTTGTAATATGCCGGA
>JBBBWG010022358.1:0-12171 GCA_037176905.1 Azolla pinnata
GGTATTTATACCCCCAGGCTAGGGCACCAGCCGTTCCGGCATATTACAAATATGGCCCGTCCACTTATGGACAGTGTAAACACAACCATTAGATGCCAGTATTCGACAGGTCCCTTGAGTCAAGGCACCAATTAAGGACTTAACACCTCTTTCGGAAGGCTTGCTCAATTTCGAGTATTATCTAGGATTCACACCTCCGAAGCCAATGACTGAGGTTTTCACTAATTATGATTAAAAATCTTAAGACATGGATATATAGTCGACTCAACCATTTTAATGTCACATGGTCAATGTTTGAACAAGTGACCTCATTATTAATAAAGCTATGCTTACCATTAGCCTATGAATCTTATACATGTTTGTAAAGCATGTATATTCCTATATGTTTCGTTGTACAACCTAGGATTGGTTACAAAAAGATTTAAAGAGACAGGACTATTTATCTGGGCACAGTAAAAATCATTTTTTCATAATTGTTTCCAAGTGTAATATACGAAGGTTAATAGCAAGGAAACATGATTGAGTCTCGAAGAGCCACCATGTATTAGTAAGATAAAGTTAAGATAAAGGCATTGAATGTTATGCTTCCTCTATAGTTTTTAAAATACCATAGTGTTACTAGAGTATCTGACTTCAATATGCCTAGGAAAGAAACAAAGTTCATTCTGACAAAACCTATCGCTTGCGTCCAAGGAAGGTTGAAGAAAGCAATTGGGTATTAGTCTATGATAGTAGCTTGGACCATCAACATAGTAGCCTTCGCAAATTTGCTAGGAGATGGTTTGGTCAATATGTTATGTGAAAAACATATGACAATGAAACTTACCATTTGAAAGAGCTAGATTGGACCATGCGACAAAATCCGGTGGTAGGTAAAAGAGTGAAGATATTTAAGAAATTGCAAGATTCAAAATACCAAGCTTTGAACCTTCGCCTACCATTGATAAATATTTTTCTTACGATTATTGTAATAGTCAAAGGCTTATATGTACTAAAATGGAAAGAATCACATGCATATGACACATTAGAGGCTTACATGTACGAGAATGAAAAGAATCACATGCATATGCCACATGGATCACATGTATGGGCCTCTAACTTGTATATGAGGCTCAAGAGAAATTCTATAGGGAAACTCATAGTGTTTGTGAAGTGCAACCCAAATTCGATCTAAGACAACGTTTAACCAATTATCCATTTATTCTTTGATATATATTTTTCTTTTGGGATCTAACAATCTTTTCTAGTTCAAAGGCTTGGCATCTCTATCTCGATCATACAATGCACGCTCGGTAATAACGGCCTCCTAAATAGCGCATAGGTGGTGTTCTTAATTAATCCTTTTGTTTACCAATGCACTCTATCTGTAAGCTCGCCATTAAATTCTCGACCGATTATCCTAGCTTCAAGTTGCCTTCCATGAGGTTCGACTCGTCTTGCATCCATCCCAATGTCGATCATGGCAAGATCTGTCTCGACATTTTGCAAGCTAGTTACTCATCAATTAATATTCATTTGTATGCTCTCTTTTTTCTTTTTCGCATTAATCTATCTCTAAACTTAAAGGATATATTTTTTTACTAGCGTTACCATTACTTTCTCAGGCTTTGGCCCTTAAAAGCTTTGTTTTCTTTTTATTTTGTTCTTCTTCAAGAATCTTGTTTATTTATTGCATGTACAATCAAGTGAGTGTGAAAAGGGAGAAACTCTAAAAGTGTATATGAGATATAAACCCTTTCTAAGAGAGTATAATGGTTTTTTTTTTTTTTTGCATCTCCTTGCCGTCTCTCTCTCTCTCTCTCTCTCTCTCTCTCTCTCTCTCTCTCTCTCTCTCTCTTTCTTTTCCCTATCTATTCAAAACCCTTAATGAGGATGAGGCCATTCTAAGCCTCACCCCTTCATCTCGTTTGATATCTCCTAGGACCAGGGTAGCCAATACGAATGTTGTCCACTATCCTAGTCTCCATATGTGAATGCAATATATGGTCGGGTGGGTCTGTGAGGCTGCTGCAATATATGGTCGGGCCGGGTAGGATAGTGAACCACATAAGAGGAGGTGGAAGATGAAGAAGAATCATCTTTTCAAGTTATTATAGGCTGATCTAGCTATGGCTGTTAGTATGGATAGATGAATGGATACAAGGAGGCATGTCATGCATCGACCTAACTTTTGTTCCCTCCATTTTATCGGTATTCTCAACATGCCATGTTCTTGCCCTGGGGTAGGTCCATGGTTGTCCTTATCCTATGTAGAGAGATACGCATCATGTCAAGGGGCGATGTCAATGGTGTCACTGCAACCATTGGGCCATTGTGATCACACTAATGCACGGGTCGAAAAGGAAACAACCAACGCGCCGAGACATGACGCACCCAGTTGTGCCAAGCCACACCGAAATGAGCAGTCTGCACATATTGTACCACGAACGAACACTTCACCGAATGAGAGCAAGAACGTGTGGATGTATTTGAGCAGGTCAAGTTCTGAAGAAGAATGATTTATATCCGAGGATGGCGGATGTAGGTTGTGGGTGAGAGAGAGAGAGAGAGAGAGAGAGAGAGAGAGAGAGAGAGAGAGAGAGAGGCATGAATATACTTGTATATTACAAATGGGAGCAATAACATGATGTAGTAATAATAGCTTGACTTATATAGTCCAAGCTAAGGCTGACGACTTTTTGGTTTATTACAAGGGAGAATAACCAAAAAACGCCTATCCAAATTATAAATTACATTTTAACGCCTATTGAAAGCACAAATTACAAATTAACGCCTAATCTTATCTTCCACTAAACATCAACACCCAATTAATTCCGCTAGTAATGATTTTATTCCTAATCGCTTCCTGCTAATTGATCCCAATTGATTCCCGTACTACATTCGACTAGCTAAAGTTAATAATTTTAGAATCTAATCAGTTGATTAATACGTTCATTTGGTTTTAATCAAGCGATCAAGCCTTAGTCAATTATCTAATTTGATGTTAATTGAATTCACAACTACTTGTTTTGGCGTTAATCAATCAATGGCGCGTGAATCTTAAAACTAGACGTTAATTTGTAATTTCTAGTTTTGGTAGGTGTTAAAAATGTAATTTATAATCTTGTTAGCTGTTTTTTGGTAATTTTCCCTTAATACAAATGTGACATTGTTGGTGGATTGTGTGAACACGGTCATCATATGACCATATTTAACACAAATCAAGGTAGCATTTTCCCACAAGTGTGCCAAGTGTTTTTCGCTCTCCTAATATTTATGTGTGGACGGAGCATATGGTGAGGTGGGTCACTATTAGCTGAGAAAAACCCTAGTTTTGTAGTTTTAAGAGCACTCCTTTGGGGCATGAATAGGGGAATCAAATCTTTTTCCCTCTCTCTAGGCTTTGTTTCACCCTACTCTTTCTTCGTCTCTACATAAACTTGAGTGGCCCGGTAGCCATATGACTAAGCTGCCGTCAAGCATAAGTGGTGACATGAGAACCACCTGCTATAACTCATTCTATTTGAGAGAAGTTAAAAAAAGAAAATTGGTGCATAGATGTATGTATGAAGCTGGAGAGGAAATGCTCATGCTTTACCGCAAGTTGTGATGCAATGGTCCAAGCTATACATCCACAGTATTTCCATTTGGGTATGTCTCTTGTGGCATGATCATCACACAAGAGGGATCTGGGTGTAAACAATCAATCAAAGCTTTATTTTTTATGTGCAAAAGGATTGAATTTGTATGTTTCGACGCACTATTTCGATGTGCGTTCTTGTTCTCTATTATTGCATCTCATCAATCCCATGTGGGTTTTGAAATGTGGGAATTCTTTTGGTGCTGTGTGGTCAGAATTCAATGACGTGGTAAATTTGTGCAATGGTATGAACCAAATGAAGAAGAATGGGAGGGATACCATGACACATCGAATCCACCAGCACACGATACACTTCTGGGCATTCGGATCATGGTCTGAATGTTGCCCAAATATGAGCAAATCTGCATTGCACTGAACTATAAACATGCACTTTCAACTGAAAATTTGAAATCGGAGTACTTGCAACTTTGCCGATGGCCAGCCGATCTACAGGTCATTTTCGACTACTTAGCACGAAAAAGGAAAGGAAATAAAAGTTGCAAGGAATAGCTGTCATAGTTGTGACAGAGGATCTAATGGTGATCGTTGTCTCGAAGCTCCAGGACAACCTTAGACCGTCCTCTCTCTTAATAAACACATAACACAGGCGTAGCAGGACCTATTTTATAGACCCATAGAGAGAGGCTGGAATCGATGAGATCCGGTCTTTATTCTGCATCACTCAGCACCTCCTTGTCGTGGATAATCCTAATAATTGCTCATCGCTTTCCACGCATTCCCAACGATATGGCGGATGATCTATGAAAATGTCAGGACAACACTACATAAAGGGCTCGTGTACCACTAACTAACTGGGTCGGAAGGAAGCGTATACCTTTTCCGGGTCTTTGGCTGGTGAGCACGTTTGACGATCCTAGGGCGTGTGCGCGAGTAATGCTCAGTAAATTTTATAGCAAAATCGGAAGATGCAGAAACCATCGGTGCTGGCATCGTGGTCATGCCATGTTCGGCGCTCGATCGTGCCGAGTTTCCAACGCGACCGTATCGATCCAACTGAAGGGGCTACTTACTATACAAGTTTGGCGGAACAGGAAGCCAAAACCCAGCCAAAAAAAGCCTGACTGACGAACCAGGCAAAGCTTAGGGTTTAGGATTCAGGGCTCGCAGCGGGTGTCGAGCAACTGAACGATCGATCGATCGATCGGAACGGTCGAGGGCAAGGAGAGGGTTGATGGATCAGAAGAAGGCGGGGGGCGGGTGCTGGGGCTGGCTCGCGGTGGCGTCGGTGGCGGCCGTGCTGGCGGCGGGGGCGTACCTCTGGGCGATGGACGGGGCGGCCGACCAACTCTGGCTGTCGGACGCGTTGATGCGGCCGCGTCCGCGGACGAGTGCGAACACGAACGGGCTGTCAGACGAGGGGAGGTTCAGGTTCAGCGACGGCGGCGCGAGTGTGGACGCGGCAACGATCATCATCGAGCCGCCGCCGCCGCCAGCTAGCAATGCATCTACTGCTAGCCGAAGTGGCGGCGATGGAACTGCCGCTAGTAGTTCTAGCGATGCTACGTCCGCATCGTGCAATGACAAAGGAGGCCCAATTTCTACTACTCCTCCTAGCGCTAGTAGTAGCTTGCCGTGGTACGCGCGCGGGCGCACATGGCACTACCCCGTGCGCTTCCCGCGGTGCTCCATGGACGCGTGCTTCGACTACTCGCGGTGCGCGAACCGGAGCGAGCTCCTCGTGTACTCGTACACGGCGCCGAGCGCGCCGCTGCGCTACTTCGCGCGCATGGTCAACCGCACGGCGTGGCACACCGACGACCCGGGCGCGGCGTGCCTCTTCTTCGCGTACCTCGAGATCAACCCGCCGTACCCGATGGAGCCGCACCCGAGCGCGCTCCCGCACTGGGGCGCCAACGGGAGCAACCACGTGCTGGTGACGTTCGCGGACAAGTGGAAGGACCTCGGGCTCGCGGCCGAGAGCATCGGCTACGCGGCGGTGATGGCGAGCGACATGCACGAGACGGTGTACCGGCCCGGGTTCGACGTGAGCATGACGCTGCCGGGGCTGGCCAACGCGCGGCTCGAGCCGCTGCTCCTCGGCGCGCCCCCGGGGCCGCGGCACCGGCGCTACCTCGCGACCTTCCGCGGCCTCCGCTACCTCAACTCCACCCTCTTCATGGAGGGCACGCTGCGCAGCTACGCGTCGTTCCGCGGCATGCACAACGGCCGCGACGTCGTCGTCGCCACCAGCTGCCGCCACGGCAACAACGACGCGATCCGGCGCCACGACCCCTCCACCGCCGCGCACTGCGACGAGGACCAGGCCGTCTACGACGCCTACTCGTACGACGACCTCATGAACACGACCTTCGGCCTCGTCCCCGCCGGCTGGTCCCCCAACTCGTACCGCCTCGTCGAGGTCCTGTCCGCGGGCGCGATCCCCGTGCTCATCGTCGACAACTACGTGAAGCCGTTCGACACGCTCATCCAGTGGCACCGCTGCGCCCTCCAGTTCCCGTCGTCCCAGATCCACCTCGTCGTCCCCACGCTCCGCGCCATGCTCGCCCGCCACCTTCGCCATTTTCGCCGACAGCGACTCGGCGACAATAACGGCGACGGCGACGGCGACGACAACGACAACAACAACGACAACGATGACAACGACAACAACGACGACAACGACATCCATGATGAGCTGTCGCGCCGCCACCGCTACTGCGTCCACATCTACAAGCGCTACCTCCGCGACGACGACGCGCTCCTCGCGTCCGCCATCGCCTCCCTCAAGGCCCGCCTCTTCGGCGCCGTGCCCTACGATGACCCCCCCTTGAAATAAACCCTGTGGATCCCCTCATCATGAAAGTAGCTAGCCTTCTGTTTTACAAGCTTAAACACCATTAAATCGAAGCTTTCGATCCTCACCCTTCATTCTTTGATTGTTTATTAACCCACAAATTGTTGACCGTAGCTGACCCTGTGGCGCAAATAGTACGGTGTAGAGGTCAATGGATGGCTATGCTCACTCATTACAGATCCGGCAAAAGCTCCGTGAGCCACTCACTGGGCATGCGTCTTAACCACTTCATCTTTTGACTTAATTGATTAAGCCTAAACTTTTAGTAATACTAATTCTGGTGATCCGACACTCTTTCACGTTATCGAATCGAACCACGGGATTCATCGAGTTGCTCAGTATCTCTCTCACACCTCCGAAGCCAAGCAACCACATCTCTGAGTTAGGTGCCCAACTTTTTTTCAATCATCACAAAATGTGTACTTTGAGATTAATCCAGCATTTTTTCTTTCTTGATTTGCATCTATCTTGGCCATTCTTTGTGCCATTCGGCCAAAAACATAGGTTTGAGATTCTTACCGATAGATAGTCTCAATGAAGCTCCTCTGCTAGGACCGCACATCGAGCTTAAGCTTCGCGGCCCTTTTAGCCAGAGTTGTGCAAAAGACTTCCTTAAAAAGAATGGAAATGGTTGGGTGTGACTCTATGTGTAGAAACTATAGTCTAAGAAAGTAAAAAAAAAAATGTGTAAATTGGTTAAAATAGCGGAGTACTATAGAGGGGGATGAAAACAAGTTGGAGAATACTAGGGAGAAAAAGAACCTATATTTACTTGAGAAAGTTTATTAAACCTATAGATCTAGCCTTCATGAACTTTATACACAAACATGATATAACTATTTGATTAAATGTAATCCGTTAAGGACTTAACACCCTAGAGTATTATTATCTTGCCAAATAAAAATTAATATTAATTTACTACTACAAGAAATGAAGAGCGACAGTCTAGAATATTAGAATCTAGCTAATACACATGCATTTAGTACATCTGATATCTAGTCAATTGTGTGTTTCACTAGCTCTCGACTCCTTTATTCCTTTGCATAGTGTAAATTGGCTCTCGATTCTTAGATGAGCAAAACTTTGACTAACTAGTCACACTGCATCTTGCCTTGTTTCCTAATGCTTCCCAACTCATTGGAAAGCTTAAGAGTAACGCAACTTCCTTAAGTTTTTCTTTCAAGTTCAAACCTTTTAATAAGACTTGTCTTAGCACTCGATTAAAGGTGTTCAGGTGAGAAGCTTTCAATTTGGATTTCGTCATCATGTTAAATGGGTGTTTTATATAATAAATAAAATTTAACAAACTTGACTTCTTTTTGCATATCAATTGAAGTTTCTCCCAAAAGCTTAAAACTAACTTCTCTTTAGCGATGTTCAAGTACACATTCTCAACTAAATGCATTCGGATCATTGACTTGGCTATCTTATTAAACTATTACCATTCTTCTAGAGACATCCTGTTTATTTTGATCTTTTGACGGAGTGACTTTATTTTATGTTAAGTAATAAACACATATTTCATAATATCTTTCCAATAAGTAAAGTTCTTACCATTAAACTTTAAAAGCTCGTAGTTTGTATCACGGTCGAAGCTCATAGACAATGGCAGACTCAAAAGACAAGAAGATGACAAGAAAAAACAAAATATGAACAAGGAAAAAATGTTACCAAGAGAGTTGAATTAAATTGCAATTAAACCTCAATGGTTCAATACTAAAGATTACTTGCTAATCTAAACTCCACGCATGCTCGGTATATGGGTATCATGTATGATTGCCACGTGGTTTACATTCAAGATTGCCAGTTGGTGGCTTTGATGACTTCTGATGTCACAAGTCATCTTGACAATGTGAATACATCTATCATTTAAAATCTAATATGGTATTCTAGCCAATTTTAATTATTTATTAAAAGATAAGAAAGTTTAATAGATAAGACCTCAACTTTTATTATATTATTGGGTTCAAATATTTACCATTTTGTGTTGGCATTCATTAATATGGATTTCACTGTTTGATATCGAGCGTTAATCCTCAATTTTGTCGGTGGATTCATGAGGATTTAGCTTCTAAGCCGCATTCACCAGAAAAGCTTCTTGATTCTCGAACTAAAAATTTGAGATGTAAACAAATTCGAGAATTTCAAATTAAATGGTTGGATCGATCTATTCACGATGCCACCCGGGAGTAAGAGACTATTTTGAAAGCTAACTTCCTTGACTTTGATTTGTCATTATAAGAGTGCAATGTTTTGGAGTGGGGGTGTATGTTATAGGTGTACAATTATGAACCAATGTATAATGCTAATGTGAATGGTTTAAGGGTAGGATGACTTGGAAACCAGTTATCCTAGGACTTTTATTATATTATTGGGTTCAAATATTTACATAAACCATTTTGTGTTGGCATTCATTAATATGGTTTTCACTATTCGATATCGAGTGTTAATCCTCAATTTTGTCGATGGATTCATGAGGATTTAGCTTCTAAGCCTCATTCACAAGAAAAACTTCTTGATTCTCGAACTAAAAATTTGAGATGTAAACAAATTCGAGAATTTCAAATTAAATGATTGGATCGATCTATTCACGATGCCACCCGGGAGATTTGTCATTGTAAGAGTGAAATGTTTTGGAGTGGGGGTGTATGCTATAGGTGTACAATTATGAACCAATGAATAACGCTAATGTGAATGGTTTAAGGGTAGGATAACTTGGAAACCAGTTATCCTAGGACTGGCCAAGATAAACCCATATGATCACTGGACAATTGTGAACGCATCTATTTGCCAAGGAGCCTTAGAAGGTTGACCTATATAAAGGGGACGAGCTACCTCATTTCAGGAGGACATCTTGAGACGTTATGAAGATTCTCTTTTAATGAGGTTAGACTCTCTGGTCATCGGATCTGTACTTAGTAACTTTTGAGGTATATCCAAGGTAATCACCTATAGTATGAGACATAGATATCGTTTTGAATTAGTCTTTAGTCATTCGCTCAAGGGTGGTTGGTGAGGTTAATCACCTTTAAACCATTCCATTCTCTCTAATCTTCTCTCTAATACTGCTTATTATTAGTAGATCCTAAAAGGAGTCCTCTTCTCGGTGGCTTTACATGACACAATATCAGCATGTAGTCGATCCATTATGTCAACTTGCGGCCCTTGGTGGCTCCCCCTCCTCATGGAGGTCTCTTCCTATTTTTTTAAATTAAAAAGGTCTACAATTTAAGGCCTTGTTTTCTACGAAATTAGCATAGCGTTCTACCATTTTCTAAAAATAGTGCGAGGGGTATTTTCTATTATCTTCTAGGATTATATATTCTGCTAATTTAGTTTTAAGAAAGAAGTCAGTCATGGCAACATCCTCGTAATGACATATATCCTTCTATAAGGGGGCTATAAGCTCACAAAAGTTTATCATACCCTTTTTCTAGTAACTACTTAGATAATAGAAACGATTTGCTTGATCCTAAATACAATGGGCAACATTAGGGCTTAATAGATCAATATGATTTGGACCTTGAGGCTTGAATAATGTATGAATAAGGAAAGCTTTCACAAATATCTTTCTAAGGAAACTATCCAATAAATTATGATCTTCCCTTCCCAATTTTGCTGATTACAAATGTTGGTGCTCTTCGATTTTTCCAATGAATACCTCATCCTCTTCATTTCCCATCATCGTATCGTAGTCCCTCTTGCTCATCATGATAATTTCAAAAAAGATGTTAGCATCACTAGCTCGCTTTGATACCACTTGTAATATCCCTCATCCTATCTAAATCTAATAAACTACGATTATTAAAACATTGAGGACTTTTATGTCTCACTTCATTTAAAATTATAAAAGATTAATAAGGAGTTTGGGAAGAAATTTTTTCATACAAATCCTCATTTCCTTACAAGAAAATTGCCGGTCAAATTAAACATAATGGATACAAAATGTGTGTGTGTGTGTGTGTGTGTGTGTGTGTGTGTATGGAAATGA
This sequence comes from Azolla pinnata, assembly GCA_037176905.1. Classification (NCBI taxonomy): domain Eukaryota; kingdom Viridiplantae; phylum Streptophyta; class Polypodiopsida; order Salviniales; family Salviniaceae; genus Azolla; species Azolla pinnata. The sequence goes on from JBBBWG010022358.1 coordinate 10,426, forward strand.
GTATTTCCAATACAATTTGAATAACAAATCATTCTATACAGATTTAAAAGATCGTTTGTTGTCGATTGGACGGCCCTGGCTTCAAATTACCAGCCCTTCCACCCGCTCCACCCAATAAGTTGTCAATCACCTCGATCCCACCTCAAACATATGGCACATCTGTCGATAGCTTAATGTGGAGAGTACTCGTTCCACCAGGTTCTACTTTAGTAAAGAATGAGACCCATAAAAGATGTGGGAGGGTTAAACCTACTCTTTATACCCCTAGGTTAATACGATTTATAAAAATTATAATCCTCATTCTTTTCTTGTTTAGAATTGTGATTATGAGAACTTCCACTTCTAGGAGCGTTTTGTAGTGATAGATTTACTGATGACGCTCACTAGGTCACTTGGGATTCTCTTGGGCTTATAAATTTTGGTTTTCGTGAAATTTCTATAATATTGGTGTATAGTATATGTACTTAGAGACTAATGAGGTAAAGTAATTAGGATTATAACATAATTAAATGTAGATGGCAGGCTTGAAAAAGGAGAAGAGTAATACTAAAGATCTAGATGATCTAATGAGTGGGGGTTAACATCCGTATAGCTAAATTTCTAGTCATTGTTAAGAAATCTCCTTTTCTTTTAGTCCTCCCCTCTCTCATTCTCTTTTTCCATCTTTTACTCCTTGCTTCCTTTTTCATTTTAAATGCACTCCTCTACTTCCTAGTGGAGGTTATGGCAAGCAAATATTCTCCATTACTTTAACATATCTTGTTTTATATTCTTAATAAATAAATAAAAATTAAGGAGAAAAAATAGAAAAGCATTCAAATTTTAAGAAAAATAGAATTTGAAAAAGAATATATCACAAAAATAACATAAATTGCTAGGTTTAGATTATTTATTAAAGGTAGCAATTGAGGCAAGCACTTAAAAATTGTTTAATGGGGGGTACCCCAAGTTTAGTGATGATACAAGAGCATCACTTGCATGCTAATAGGATAAGTACGGAGATCTCGTATCGAACACATTTTGGAATGAGAGTTATGGTAATAACGCCAGTCAATGGGGAATATGCACTGCCATAGAGGCGCAAGTTGAGGTAGTAGAAGCAATAACTTTGGTTTTCATTGTATAGTCATTGACACGAAGTATGGTAGGATGGGCATTATCAACATCTATGCCCCTAATCAAGCTCCTTGTTGGAGGTTAGCAGCTCCATCTCTCTCTTCATTAATATTTTATCTCTCTTATTCCTATTTATTTCACTTGTTTGGTAGCATAAGCAGTCGCTTACCTACCAAATAAATATTCCTTATTTACCCTTTATTATTAGGTAGTACTAGAAGCCATCGAACTAATCCTTTGTATAAAAGAGGTCACTATATCCTTTCCTAAGCGTGAGAGACATTGTTTTTCTACATTCCTTATAGCTCTCAAGCTTTCTTTAGTTCCAGTCCATTTTCTTGCTTTCAAACTATTTTGCTGCAATCAGCTTTTCTCTCATGGTATTAGAGCAGAGGTCTTCATAGCCTCATATTCTTGTATCTCATCCTCTTACCTTCAAGAGGAATATTTTTTTTTTATTTTCTTTCTCTGAGTCACCCTCCCACCCTACAAAGGAGGATCTTTCTTCCCCCTTTATTGGAGCTTCACCTAACATCTAGGGAGAAGTAGACAACCCCTGAGCATCTACTTACAACTGCTATAAACAAACCAGTTGTAGCTCAAGAGGAGGATTAATATGGCATCACATGC
>JBBBWG010022369.1:0-12169 GCA_037176905.1 Azolla pinnata
CATCATCTTCTCAACCCATCTTGCTCTCTCTCTCTGTCATTCTCTATTTCTCCGCATCAAGGACCCCAGTGGTCATCATCCAACTCACGCGAAGATCTGGCGCCGTACGGCACGACACCGTAAAACGGTCGTAACTTCCTGTGGGTTGCTCCAAAATCAGTTCCGTAACTCTTCAACTCTTCCTGATGTCGAGATGAACACGATGGTGTGTCGTACAGCAGAAGACGTCGGCGAAAACTCTCAGTATACATAGTCTTTGCACACAGGTCGGAAGTTACGGATGGTCGTAACTTTGTCGAATCTTCTCTATACCGCACGTTCTTGACGTCCACACGAAGCAGAATATAGCCCGAAGTCAGTAGCAGCAAATGACGGCCTGCAGCGGACGAACCGGGCTCTGATACCAAGTGTTGTAGAAGAAGGACGTCAAGCGGAACAAAGCGCTGACTTCATGCAGTCTGGTGGAGGCATTAAGAAGTGGGTAGATGCTGAGAGAAGATCAGATCTGAAGGAGGAGGCTTCAGATTTGTTCAATTGGTTGTGGCGGCCAAGACAATAGAGAGTAGGAAAGAGAGAGATAGGCACAAAATGGAACTTTACCATTAACTGCGTTGGAGCAACCAACTTTGGACGACCATACAAGCCTGGTATTTATACCCCCAGGCTAGGGAACAAGCCATTCCGGCATATTACAAATATGGCATGTCCACTTATGGACAATGTGAACACGGCCATTAGATGCCTGTATTCGACAGAAGTCGCCGAAGGAGAAGCGGAAGAAAAAGTGGAAAAAGTCGGCGCAACACGGAATCCGAAGGCCGTCTGGTCATTCGGTTGAAGACGGCATGTCCTGCACAACCAGCGGAGGCCGCGGAGGAAGAACAAAGGCCGGGAAATATGGCCGAAATTTTGGAGCTGACAATTGTACATAGCGCGGAGGACGGCGCATTTTCGCCACGGAGGTGGCGAGTGTACATGCAATTGGCGAACCCGTACTTAGTATGGATGAGGTGTGACCAACGACGGACGGCGTGGGGCCAATCATGGAGACAGTTGGCGCACAGACGCTTGCAGCAGTCCCAGAGCCCGAGAAGATCGCACAAGGGCCGGCGGACACTGACCGGGAAACCGCTCCGGTGAGCCAGCCATCGTCACCCGTAAGTACGGTGGCTACGGCCGTAGTAGCGGGCAAAGTACCAGCAAGGTTACAGGTTCGTTCAACGCGCGAAGACACGAACGAAATTATGATGATGTTGGAGAAGAAGATGGAAAAGGTGTGCGAATGGAGCGAACGGATCAAAGCGCAGACTTCGGCAACCGTAGAGTGCGACGTCACAGTATGGAAACGGCGACTCACCAATTGCGAGGAGGCCTTGAAATGGAAAGTCGCGGCGCCGACGGAAGCGGAGAAAGCGCAAGTTGAGCTCCGAAGGGCAATGGAGGCAAAGGACGTGGAGTTGACGAGAGTACGAATAGAACTCGAAGCCGAACGCAAGAGCCGTACTAATGTTGAAAAACTCTGGAGTCAACTAAGGGATGCGCAAGCGGACGCCAAGTCGTTTAAACGACGAATCGGCGTATTGAAGGACGATGCGGAAGAGGCTAGGCGAGACGCACAGAAAATGTCAGATGCGTTCTCAATGCTGAACGAAGAGCATAAGAAGAGCAAGGAGAAGTGGAAGCGGATTCAGACTCGGCTGGTGGCGGATATCGAGAGTACGACCGAGGAGAATGGTCGATTAAAGAAGGTCATCGAGATTCTGAACGCGGAAACTAAGAAGCTGAAGCAAGAACGGGAAACCACGGTACGACGAACCCGACAGGTCCAAGAGGAGCTCGGACCATTGAAGATGGAGTTGTCGGTGGCCGTTGAGGACTTAAGGAAATCACGGACGTTCAGAGATGCGTAGCAGAAGGAAATTGACCGACTACAGGCGGAGCTTGGAAAGAAGACGTTCCTGGCTCAGGCCAACTTAAAGAGAATAGTCGAAAAATTCTGGGAGCAGACGAATGCTGTGATCCAGATCCCTACGGCTACGGCGTTACAAAGCTGGTCTGAACAAGCTGCGGAATTGCAAGTGCTCCGGGCAGACAAGGCCAACCGGGATCTCCGAGGACCCGGATTTTGGAAGTTGGATCAGGCCAATTGCGAAGCCGTGCAGAAGAATCTAACAACGGACTTCATGTGGATTGCCCTCACACATCGTGAGGAGATTACGAAGTTGTTAGAACAGCATGACGAACTTATTCGGAAGCTGCACACAGAAATGGAAGTCGTAGCGGAGCCGTTCGTACCGACAACGCAGGCAACGGAAGCTTCAGCAGACAAGGACGAGGAGGATGAGGAGCCAGCCGAACCATCAATTTTGAACGTCCTGAACGAGGACTGAGTACTTAGATTGTACTTAGTGGAATTTTGTATTTTTACTATGGGTTCGACATGTGGAACACTGTCCCACGGGCGTGCCATAGTGTTGGCCGGAATATTACGAAAGTACGACGAAATCGTAAATTCGTAATATTACGGAAATAATACTTAGTCAGAAAATCGGAAAGATGTCGATGGAGATCCGAACCGACGCTTTGTACATAGAAGCTTGTAGATCCGAAAGGGTACCATGTGTGTATATAAAGCCATGGGGGCTTACTCGTACATAGTCCGAAAATTGTCTGGAAGTAGAGTCTGTTTATAATATAAGGAGCTTTGTGCAATCTTGTCTTCTTCATTCTCTGTGTCTTATGTGAGTGAGTCGGAGTCTACGGCAAGTTGGAGTGTACGATTAATCGGATTAATCTAACTGATCGGAGTTTAAAGATAATCGTAGTATCACGATTATTAATCCATTCGTATTTAACCACGACCAAGTCTTAGTCTTTCTTCGGAAGGGCTAACAATCACTAGATCTTAAATTTCAAATTTAAGTTTTCAGATTTTACATTTCACCAAATTCAGCAGAATCTTGCATTTCACAACTACAGGAGCAGCCAAAAGGCGGTTCAGCAGTAGCCAAGGGGGAAGAAATCAGGGAGAACGGCCAAGGGGGATGAAAGCAACAACAATAGCCAAGGGGGATGAAAGCAACAGCAATAGCCAAGTGGGAAGAAAGCAGGAGCACCAGCAGCAAGAAGAAAGCGAGAGGAGCAGGAAGAAAGCAAGAGGAGCAACAGTCAAGGCCGTTAGTAGTAGCCAAGACGATTAGTAGTAGGCAAGAAGGAAGAAAGTAGGAGCAGGAGCATTCTAAAAAAGAGAGGAGCAAGAAGCAAGCAAGAGGATCAGGAAGAGAGCACAAGTTCGAAATTGGGGGAAAAATACACATGATGTGCCACACTATACGGTGAGACCAAGGTTATTATGTTGCTTGTGGAAGCATGCCAGGGCAGAGGTTGATGCACAAGACATGCATGTATGTCAACACAATGATTCCATAAATCAATCAAATTGACTGTGATTTCAGCTAACATTGATCAAATTACTACAATATTTCAGCTAACATTGATCAAGTTACTCCAAACTTTCAAATGACATTGACCAAATTTCAGTTGATTTCTTAAACTTACCTCTACAAGGTAGTGAAAGAGTACAAGACTGTAAGGGGGTTCAGCTTTTGAAGTAGGAAGAGCACCAAGTTAAGCAAAGAGAGATGTAGTTGCAGCTTGAGGAAGAGGGTAGAAATAGCAGGAGCAAGGCAGCAGCCAACGGGGAAGAAAGGAGGAGCAGGAGCATTCAGAAAGCGAGAGGAGCAAGAAAGAAAGCAGGAGGAGCAGGAAGAGAGCACGAGTTTTAAATTGGGGGGAAAAAGACACATGATGCTACCTGATCCCCGTCGTCTACCAGCTTTGTGTAATGAGGCAAGAAAGTAGAAGATCACGTTGTATGGGCTCGACTATCAAGTTATCCATGCACGTATCTATGGTTGTGTGCTATTTCGAGGAGGATTCTGAGACCTAACCGAATGCCCAAAGTGTGGAGAGGTAAGTTATCAATCAAATGTAGCATCAATGCAGGTTCCTCGCAAGGTGAGTTAAAAATTGTTAGTTTAATACTTCCATCACTTATTATTTGTAGGGTGTTGCAACCTAGCGGTAAGGTTGCAATTCAAGCTTAGAGCCATTCTAATGTTGAAAATGCTTGAGTTCGTAGGCCATTCGAATGATACACTTGATGTGTAGCTAATTGTGTCGTTTAGCCACGCTTTGGATGCATTATTACCTGTGCCTCTCAACAAAGTTCACTTGCAACGTAATTGGCGTCACTAATGGCCTACTATGTACTAGTGTTTGCCATTCTAATCCCCCCTTTAATGTACTAAAAGCTGGAGATTCATGTTACGGTCCCTATGTATACACACCAAAATTTGAGTGTGATGTTGCTTCAATTGCATATCTCGGTGGAGGCATTTGCTGGAACTAGCAATGCTTGGATACTTGATTGTCACCTCTGCCCTGCCTTCTACATGCTTTGATCTGATCTCTCTCTCTCTGTCGCCTACACCTACTAAATATGCTCGGATTCCGAGTCCCTTAAGGGCATTGACATTGCGAGTCCTGGCTGAAGCCCATATTGGAGAAATTCCCACTCCACAAGTTGATTTCAAGCTTCCTTCCCTTGCCTCTCTTTGACCAGTGAATTGATTGTTAGATTCAATGCGTATGTCGCAAGACAAAAAGAGTTCAAAGAAATTTGGAGGATACAGCCCAAAATATAGTCTAATGAGACCCCATGATCGGCCGCCATTTCATTTGCCATGGCAGGTTCGATTCCCATTGGAAAGCACGATGCCATCGTGGTTAGTCTAACCATGCACAACACCTAAAGGTCGAAGCAACCCAACCAAGCCCTCATCTGACTGTGATGCGACCACCTCTTCCACCCATGGGTTTTAAGTTTTAGAGGTGAAAGCTTTGGGTCTCGATGTTCACCTTGCATACTCATGCAACACGACTAATATGCTCTCTCCCTCTATAGCCAATGGGGCATTGCACTAGGGTAATCGTTGCACTCATTGTGATTTGAGTTTGCTATCTTGTCGATAATTTGGGAGCCATTCCAAACAATTCCTTGAGACTCCCAAAGGTGCCAGCTAGAAAATAGCAAACGGTGCTTCCACATTCATCAACGATATGAGTAGGTTCATTTTAGCAGCAATGCCACATATACCATAATCCATCGGCATTTTTCTGCAGATTACTAGGCAATATCATCAGCGCCATCCATCAACAATCATTTTAAACCGAAATCATCCACAATTTCAACCAATATCACAAACACCATCGATATGCCGAACATTTCCCTTCACCATTGGTGGACAATGTGGTCCATACCACCAGTATTTGTCTGCAAACTGTCACACAATGTGGTAAACACCACCCATCAATAGTTAGTTGTTGTTGTCTTGCCCGAGCTATTAAATTGAGGGAAGGTTAACCGGTCACATCAATAAAGCATAGTGTCGCGGCATTGAATTATCTTGCAATCCAATGGGTAGTGCACGTGAGTAGAGACTTCAGACACACCCATGCAATGTCATGTTCACCTAACTACCTATCACCTATCTTAGCTAATAACGGAACCAGGTGTGGTGGAAGAAGTTGGAATCATACTTGTGTTGGGATGGATTGGCAATCTAGACCTCAACCCTACTTAATACCTAAACCTTGACCCTAACCCTCACCAATACCTAATCATCGTAGGCAAACCCTCGCTCGAATCCAAACACAATAGCCCAAAATAATAAGCCCAGTGCAAGTAGCACTGACTATGTACAAAGATAAAGCATGGATTGTCGATACCATCAATGCATATAGTATATGTCAGATCGATGAATCTCCACGGATGCATCACCTTTTCCACCCCGAGTTTGTCAACATAGAGAGCTGCTGAGTCGGAGACGGATATGCCAATGGGACCGACTCTACAAGTAGACGAATATGAGCATCTAGTCATACATATTCATTCCCAGCCAATTTCCTCGATATAAGTAGACAACATCAATTTTTGTCAATCTTTTGAATCTCTCCGTGACTTGGCTTATTGAACTCCATAATGACGACTGTGCGGCGGCTAGTTCCACATTTCAGAAGTAATGTGAACGGCAAGAAAAGACAATTAGTGTTCAAAGTTTTCAACATCAATTTGCAGCTTCTGTGTGTTGTTTTGCCTTAGTTTCTCTCCCTTGGTAAAAGCCATGAAAAGACTAGTTGAAGTGAACATCTATGTCATGGGAAAGCCAAATTTAATGTTCTTTCTCCCTTTCATTTGTTTCTGGAGAGTTGATGGATTGACTTCTTACATCAGCGTTGTACAGGATTTCTTTGTAAAGTCGAGAGCTCTTAGAAAAGCGCCCCATGATCAAAACGATGGGAGAGTTGATGGATTGACTTCTTACATTATCGTTGTACAAGATTTCTTTGTAAAGTCGAGAGCTCATAGAAAAGCGTCCCATGATCAAAACATCTATGTCATGGGAAAGCCAAATTGAATGCTCTTTCTCTCTTTCATTTGTTTCTTGAGAGTTGATGGATTGACTTCTTACATCATTGTTGTACAGGATTTCTTTGTAAAGTCGAGAGCTCATAGAAGAGCGTCCCATGATCAAAACGATGGGAGAGAGAAAGCTACAAACCGTATCTTCGGTGCTTTGTTCATCCATAGCCAACAGTTGCCATGGATGATGTCAGCATCTTCTAACTCTCAACCCAGGAGAGCCAAAGGGGTGCCAAGAAGAGAGCTTTGCTGCAAATGAGAACATGCAAATCCACCTCCTTGAAGAAACCTGTGGTGGCTCTGCGTGAACGTCTAGTTGCAGCCTTGCGCGACTTTGAGCCTCCCCTCTTCGGCATCTAGGAAGAGGTTCCGAGTCCTCCCTCCCCCGCAGGATGCGATCGACTGGTTCGTGGACTACTTCGACCCTTTCGCTTCCTTCACTTTGCTGATCTGCTCACCAAGGTGGGAGGAGGAGTAGGGAAGAAGCAGCCCGCAGGCCACCCCCTATTTAAAAGGGGGCCTACCAACTATTAAAGGAGGCCCTCGCACAGACAAAATAGTAAAGTGAAATTAAAACCATAGCCCACTCGTGAGTAACAGAATGCAAGCCCTACTGGCGCTGCTCTCTTTGTGGTGTCTGTTTCCACCACCCCTCCTCAGAAACCCTAGATTTAGCCCCCTCGTAAACCCTAGTCCCCCCTCATAACGACCTCTATATCCTGGTCCTTAACAATAACAAGGAAAGCCGAACCCTAAACCTACCAAGACCTAAGCCTTCGAAATCTCAAACTCTTAACCAAAACAAATAAAAACCGAAACCCTGTAAACCCTGATACCTGATCATAGAACTCAACCCAATTAATACCTATCCTTTAACGCTAACCAGTCCCTAATTGTTGTAAGGAAACCCTTGCTCGAATCCAAACACAATAATCCTAGATGCTAAACTCCAACTAAACCCCCAAATACCTAGACCGCAACCCTAACTACATCCTTAACCCTCACACTACCGCAGACCCAAAGCCCAAAACTATATTAACTAAATCGTTCCTCTCACACCTGAACTCACACACAAACATCGCTTCTGCCAACTTGAAGGGAAGTTCAGCATCGACACGTGTACGCACGCATACACGTTTTTGTTGGAGATCTCCGTCACAAATTGATGATGACGTTCACGACATCAGCAGGGAAACACGGTGCAATAAATGATGACTGTGTACTGCATACATAAAACATGGATTGCCCATTGATTCGTCAATGTCTATGGTATATGTGCGAAAAATGAATCTCTACGGATGCATCAGCTTTTCCACCTCGATTTCACCAACTTAGGGAGATGCTTATTCGGATATGGTTATGCCGATGGGACCGACTGCAGAAGTAAGAATATGATCGTCCATTCCTATATATTCATTCCTAGCTGATTTCTTTGATGTAAATAAACATCATTTCTTGTCGATCTTCTAAATTTGTCGACGAGCTGCTTGTTTATTCGGTGATTGGATGGATATTGAGGAGCGTGCGCTGGCTAGTTCTACATTCCGCAGTAACCCATTTAATGATGTCGCTTCCGAATCGCTCACCCATTCAGCACAACGACGAGCTGCTTGTTTAATTCGGTGATTGGATATTGAGGAGCGTGCGTCGGCTAGTTCTACATTCCACAGTAAACCATTCAAGGATGCCGCCTCCGAATCGCTCGCCCATTCAGCACAACGATGAGCTGCTTGTTTAATTCGGTGATTGGATATTAAGGAGCGTGCGTCGGCTGCTTCTACATTCCGCAGTAACCCATTCAATGATGTCGCTTGTTATGCTGCGGTGGAGCAGGGATGCACTGTTCTGCTCCAGATCTTGAGTGTAGGACAGCAAAGGAAGAAGAGGAGCAATGCTCCCAGGCGAGTTGGAGAATACACAGAAGAGAAGGGGGCGAGCAATAGGATACAACAGTGTTCTATTGCATGCGTGGAAGGCTACAGTAGAGAAGAGAAGGCAGCCGATGGGCTGCTGCACGGTGGAGGAAGAAGGAAGCCACAAAGCGAAGCGGGCGGCTGTTCTACGGTCGCTCCTCTCTCTTCTCACACGCTCTCTCACCCCCTTCTTTCTCTCTCTCTACACACGACTAAGTGGAAGACCAGTTTTGGCCTTTTCACACTTAGTCATGTATAACATCGCTTCCGAATCGCTCGCTCATTCAGCACAACTCCATGGTGTACTCTATGAATGCACTCACGGACATTCCAACGCAACAAACAATGTAGTGGCATATCAACTCAATACTCAATCGTAATCAAACGAGTGTTGAATAATGTCGTACCTCGCTAGCTTAAATTGTTGTCATAAGATTTAGTTATATAGATAGAGCTTCCAAGGGAAGCCGGGGAGGAGGGCGGAATCTGTCATCAATGCTCTAGGGATATCTTGGAACATTACGGATGCTAGTTCCACCCCATGCACTGAAAGAATTGCTCCATACCGGTCTTGCTGCAACCTCAGCAAATCCTAATCATATCTATTACCTAAAATAAAGGCCTTTGCTTGAGCATTAGGAGGAGGACAAGAAGAAGAAGGAGAAGAAGAAGAGAAAGTACTGATCCTTCCATCCGTATCCATTGGCTTCCGGTTCTTGTGCCTTGTTTGTAGCTTGCTTACAGTAGCATCTAATCTCCATTTTGAACTGTTGCAGCTTGCTTAAATTCGCACCTAATCTCTGTTGCAGCTGATTAGAGGATATTGATTGATGTGTTCATGCAGATCAAGTTCCCCTTGCTTAGTTTTGTGCAAGTCATCTACTCAATTTATTCCGGCTCGTACATCTCTTTCTTTAGGGGAGCTGGCAATTTAACATTTCTGATATTTTAGATCATGGAATGTAGGTTGCAAGTGGAACACACTCTAATCACGTGTAATCTCTCAACTTCTGATAGTTGAGAAGAGTGCCAACTATATATCGAAGGAGATGATCGAAAATGCACTATGACCAGATCAGAAGCATGAAATCTCTCCTGGGATTCCTTTGCGATTGTCCCAGGTCGAGATGATAGATCCTGCTGTTAGAGGAACCAAATGTTACTCCAAATGTTCAGCCAAAAATAGACCTTGCTTCTTTTTTGGCGATTGTACACAGGACCTCTTCCTCCGATACAGTAAATATCGGCCGGATACAGAAATCTAAAATGTTGCTGATACCCACCCAAGAATTTAACCAGCACCTGTATGCTTCACAACCCCAGCGATCTGTGCAGACTTGCACACATGTTTACTTTCATATTACGTACCATTTCAATGATACGTTGACGGATGGATTTTTATATTTGTTATTTATTAAGGAACATTTGAATGATGCATGGACGGATAGATGCAAGGCTTCCCAACAGAACAAAGCAGAGGACTCGGCTCCCTTCCACATCCCACATACCGCGCAACAACTATGGTCTTTCAGACATAGCACGTGTGCTGTCCTCACCACCATTCATTACCTGTCACCATTCATTACCTTTCTGGGAGATGAGTTCGAGGAGCTTTGCTGCCGCTGCCAGCGGCCGTCACGGTTGTAAACCCAAACAATACGATTCGCTACTCGCAGATTAAATGCATTGGTGTCTCTTTGATACGTGGAAATTACCAAACCAATCCACCAACACTAGGAAGCATTTTGGCATACTTGACCAAAATGGGACAAGTTAGCCCATGAAAAAGTTAGTATGTCATGAAGCAGGCTATCGTTCACCCAACACGGTTTTATGTAATTAAGGCGAGTGAACAATCATTTGAGGATTCGATTGGATGTGAGCAGAACTCCTACCAATGCCTAAGATCTTCCCTTCGTGGGAGGACTTGCAATCTCGGACTCAAGAGTATGCATACCGCGATAAGAAGAGACTCTGGCAAACCGTTCAGGAGTGTAAGCTTTGCCTCCTGATAGTATCCGGTTATTGACCACTCCGAAGGATAGGTGGAGTGTGCAAATTGAAGGGCAAGAACAAAAGGGTACCCAAGGTTCCTTGGCCATTGAGAACAACTCAAAACTTTAGGGGCAAGTGACTTGGAGGCCAATGTGAGTATGCTACTGACTTGGTTTACGCACCAGTCCTAGTAGTGGGCTGTAGCTTGGAGAGGCATGGCGGCAAAGGATACGGATAAAAGATAGATGCATATTCATCTGTATATACATATATACCTGCATATACACCTCCTGTATATATATATAGATAGAGGTAATTCTTCTTGCTACTTTGATACGAGTTGTACAGAACTTTTGACGCGAGGTTTACTATAGGCTTTATGGGAACTTTACAGCAAGTTTGTCGTAAGTTCTATTGCAGTCTTTACGCGAGTTTTGCTTCAAATTTGACGCTATGTGTACTGGAAATTTCACCTTGATTTACTACCATTTAACGCTTATTTACTACAGTTTTGCTACGTTTAAACTATTGATTTACTGCTTGTTTGCTAGACGTTTTAATGCTAATTTAGTGCCCGTTTGGTGCAAATTCGTTGCATGTTTACTCATACGTATTTAGATACAGGCTGGTGGAGTGTTAGACTTTTTGGCAATTAGCTGTATATTTTGAATCATATTTTCAACCAAACAAATTACCCCCATGAAATTAAAACGTGAAATATATTACAATCTCAAATGTCTGAAAATGTAATTCACGTAAAGTTAATACAAAAAACCTAAAAATAACTTTTTGCAGAAGGACAGTAGTAGTCACTAGGGTTATTTTTGTCGTAAATATCTAACCCCACCAACAGATTAGTAAACCTAGGAGTGCGTTGCCTCAAACTTTGCCCCACAACCCGGACCACCTCCACTACCCCATCTCAGTACACCATGCGACGCAATCTAGGTCGCACGTGGAACGAGATGTCGAGCACGGGGTTTCAACATCCCTCCTACCAAGGCCGCTCTCCACTCAACATCTTGGGAGAGATAAAGCAAGCTGGGCTGCAAGTAGCTAGTTGGGTTGATTGCAAGGAGCTGCTTGCATGTGGAGTTAAAGAAAAGACACTTAGTGTTTAATTTTTTCAACATCATTTTGGAGCTTCTATGTGTGTTTTTTTCTCCCTTAGTTTTCTCTCCCTTAATCAAAACCATGAAAACACTAGAAGTAAACATCTATCTCATGGAAAAGTCAATGCTCTTTTTTCCTTTCATTTGATTCTTGAGAGCTGATGGATTGGTTTGTTACATCATTGTTATGAAGGATTTCTTTCTAAAGTCGAGAGCCCATAGAAAAGCTTCCCAGGATCAAAACGATGCGAGAGGTAAACCAAGCTGGGTTGCAAGGAGCTACTTGGGCTGTATGCTAAGAGAATTGGCAATGGCTTCCAAGTTCTCGGTAGAAGAAATTAGAGATACAATGTGAATGATTTTAACTTCGCAATCGTAACAGAAGTGCAATTAAAGCACCACTAAGGCCATGACGGTATTCTATATGCCGCAGAGAATGCTTTTTAGTACACATTATATTTTCAAATATTACCAGGTAACAGCATAGCACTTTTGCAAATTTAGTACCCATTTTTCTATTTTGCTAAACAACTTTTGTAGTATTGACGTGATGTTGTCGGTCTGTTTCTCTTCCTTTTGTGTTAGCATTTTTGTTGGGGACGAAGGTCGTCAGGCGGAACAAGCGCTGGCTTCCAACAGTATGGTGGAAGCGTGAAGGCGTGGGT